>JANAVB010035219.1:8566990-8801214 GCA_029216955.1 Iris pallida
GGAGGATCCTCATTTCTTCTATTGATTCGATAGGAATTTTTCTAGAACATTTTTCTCTTGAATATCATTTAAAAAAGTTTATATATATATATATATATATATATATATATATATATATATATATATATATATAACGGAAGGAGGAGTGTGGCAGTTGGAGATATTTGATGTAACTTAGACATATTTGACCAAGGAAACTGGTAAATTCCTAAAATCCTTGGGGTTAGGTATTCATTTTGACATGCATTTCCCTAAGTTGCCTTCTTAAAAGTCGAATATACCTCTCTGTTATTTCTAAATTGACTGAAAAATCAATCCGATTGAAATTGTGATTCAATTGAAGTTGTGTTACAGGTAAGACCAATGAGGGCTGCATATGCAATAAGTTACCCTTCAACATGTCGTTCTCTTTTATAGTATTTCCTTGGTACGTATGCGAAAATATTTCCCCCCGAGCTACATACTTGAGTTCAGTACAGATTGAATAACTATATTTAATTAGCTTATAAAGAAACGCTCCACAAGAATGTTACAAAAGCTATTTGGTAACCCAAAACTCAATGGCAAACTCCAAAAAGTCCAACAATTGACAAGGCTAATAAATTTAGAATAAGATAATAATTAAAATTAAAAGAAAAGAAAGTGGCATTTGGTTCTAGTTTATAATAGCATTCGGCTTTTTGAGTTTTAAGACTTGGAGAGATTTTCCATTGAGTTTTGGGTTGCTGAAGGTGTCCAAACAAAAACTCTCAGAAGTGTTATAACTTACAAATACGTACCTGTACTTAGCGCTAACAGACAGATTCCGACGACGGTTTAACCGCATCGAATTTGGGCACATTGCCAACTGAGAATGATGACCACCTAAGGTTTTGAGCTTACTCGATTTGACGCTAGAAGAGTCAAAATGAACTCTACCTACAAAAAAGCACTTTGTCATAACCAGATGCAGACAATAAACAATAAACAATGAAGCATTATAAAGTTTTCTTTTATTTATATACATTACCTAATGCTTAATGTGTTTAACCCCTTGATGTGATTTGTGGTTGACTGATTATATTTTTCATCTATTTCCATATGGGACAAACTATCTTATAATACACAATACAATAGGATACAGATTGGCAACATCTAATAAGGATTCACGATATGTATCTATTTTTGATTACATAAAATTGGCCCAAGATCAGCACAACTTATGAAGCAGTTTTAAGCAAAACTAGACAAGTGTATCTGGAGCTCAACATCCAGCCAGGGCCGGCCCTCAGCGAGCTGATTGGGGCCCGAGACGAAACTTCCAAAATAGGCCCTCCATACATAATGTAAAAAAAGGTGTAAATATGACAAAATTTGTTGCCAACAAGAATTGAACCTAGGACCTCTAAAGTAAAGAACTAACATTAAAACCACTACACTACATTATATTTTATTAAAAGTAACACATGATACATACTAGTTATATTTTAGATGGATCCATGTTGGTGCCCCCTTTCGCATGGGGCCATGGGCCTGTTTGCCATTGAAAAGTTTAAGATGAACTTTTATAGAAACAAACGAAAGAAAAGTACAACTTTGATCCTAGACAGGATCTTTTTGTAGTGTCCCACTCCTCGCGGTCCACTATGTAATACCCACGGCTTGTTGACTCAGTCTCGAACTGAGTATTTGGGGAAACCATTGCCGGTATCGATTGATCACGGATAAAATGCAATGAACCTTTCCAACTGATGGATCGGCTTCTATTGAAATGAGTCCAATAGTTTTCGTTGGATGTTTTCTTTCATTGCTTGGTTTTTATGAATGCGTTTTCGTGTTGGTTTTCGATGATTGGTTTTCATTGTTCGCTTTCATCGCATATCGCATTCATTTCGAATCTTGAGAGAAAGAGACCGAAGTATGCTAATCGAATGTTGGTGCCAATGCAGGAGGACGCATAGACATACACAGAGCATGAACAACGCGTGAAGTCCCTCCTTCTCTCAACTAAGATTCATCTCGGTGAGTTGTTCTAACCGGGCTTGCATTTATTTGTACGCCCTAATAAAAATGATCGCTAGTCCACTATGTTGCCTCTTTCCTATGATCAACGATACCACAATAATAAAAGATAAGAGAAGATAAATGAATCGAATTGAATGCTTGTTCAAGTGCTGCTGAACATCTGTTTCAAATGAATGGTCATATGCTCTGTTGCTAGTATGTTATAAAAGTATAGACATGTGCAGACGGACTTGTACATGTTGAGAGGAATAAGAAGTAAGGCATGAAATGAACATGTCATATATCTGTTAAGGCGTGAAATGAACGCGTCCTGGCCCGTAAACAAAATCTGATACATCTGATAGAACTGCTAGAGAATGCATTGGTCTCGGACAACTTGTGCACAAGGTAAAAATATGTCTCTCGGGTGGTATCTGGGGGTGCCTGGAACCACTCGGCCTAGGAGAGATTAAGAGCAACCTGAGGTAAAAGAGACCTCATGTTAAAAGGGTAGCCGACATCTGAGTCCTTAGTGACGAGCTGAACCAAAGAGTCACAGCGGCTAATCACGAAAAATGATCCCGTGGACCATCATGCAGATAGGCCACATGCATGATCCAAATTATGAACTTCAATATCTGCAAGAATGAAACATGAGTTATTCGTTATGCAAATTGTGCTAACATGTCTTATGCAGGAATGGCTGTTGGCGATGGGTAAGTTGGCTATGAAATATTCTTCTGTCATGTTTCTTACGAATTGTTAAAAAGAACCTAGACAAGTAGAAAGAGCACTAATAAATATGTAGCTTCACATGTTGACTTAGTGCAGATATTTGTGGGTTTTGGCGAAAAGTCGTTCGCCAGTACATGATGTGTGCTGACCCATGTTGTGGACATTCTTTTCAGAAAGCAAGAAAACAAGAGAATTTCAAGAGATGCACTGAAGCTCGTCTAGCCCAGTAGAGCTCGTGGATTGCCTCAGGCTACTTTCATTTCCAGTCAAGTTGCAAATTTTTTTTCCTTTGAAGGTGTCTTTACATTTCAAGCATGTAATAAAGGGATATAATGTATGGACGTTGCGACTATTTTCAAAAGAGAGTTTAAAGAGAATTATGTAGCCAAGATAAGGCACTTTGAGTTTGCAAAGCTTTGTACTTGTATTTCCTATCAAGTTTATCAATAAAAGAAGTATCTTCATTTCAAAGCTTCCGTGTTCAATGTTGGTTTATATATGTTGTGTGCGTGTGTTTTGCTTTGTCTAGTTGTTTTGTGCAGGTACTGGCCTTCTGCAAGCGCAACTTAGGCTTGCACGGCATCACGCCTTAGCAAGGACGAACGATCCCGCAGGGATCAAAGCGAGGACGAACGACCCTAGCGGGATCGGGGCGTGACACTTTTGAATACAATTCATTTTTTGGGAACATGTGACGATGGAGATCGAATGCTGCTTTTGATTCCTTTACTCCGTTGACGATCCGATAACGATCAAAACGAAATTGTAAGTCTTCAGTTGGACGACAATTCAGCTCTCTTGAAGTAGGTTCTGATTCTATGAATATCCGGGGGTCTGGAGTGTAAATGAAGGAATGATCCTTCTATTTATAGATGATGGAATGAACAATCCATGCGCGCATATGTGATACGCGCATAGACTTTTTGGCACGTAGGAACGCTACGCGCATGACTTCGTCCGGGAAGCTTGAACTGAATCTGGTATAACTGTGAGCTGACACGTGACAGTTGTTGAGATTCGTTTGTTGCTGAGATCTTAAGTGGTTAGCACCCGTTCATGAGCATAATTGGGTCAATGACACGTGACGCGTGTACATTGCTCAAAGATCTTTATTTGTTGAAACGTGATAGATTTGATGTGCCATTTTGGGGCATGGCCATTGGGACGCATGACGATTCTGGGTGCATGGCTTTAGGGCACATGCGAGTCTGGACGCATGGCTTTAGGACGCATGCAAGGGATAGTGGGGTTAGCCATGTGGCGGAGCACAACTGTAACATTCAAAATGGGTAATGATGACATCGACGTGTGCTGACGTAAGGTGTATCTTCGTTTTCTGTGAAACCGTCATCTGCACTATTTTCGAGGTGCATTCTGCTGACATTTGATACTTAGCATTAAATGTTGATGGGATATGAGCTATGTTGGCGCATCGACTGTGGGACGCATCAACTGCGGGGCGCATCGATTTGTGGGGTGCATCGCTTGATTTCGTTGGAGACGTGCTTTGTTTTTGGTCAACCTCGTAGAGTATTTTGGGGCTCGAAATAATGACTTTTGACTTAGTTGAAATCGAGATGGCAGATTCATTGCCATTAATGCAAGGTTCATCCTATTATTCTCGGAGAGATTGCCACTTGGCACATGGGTTTGACTATGCTATGGCCTATAAGTAGGTGTGTTCGAAGAGGGAAGGATTTGCTCATTCTCGTTCCACCCGACTTCATGTTAAGAACAAACTTAACTTTCGATAGCCGTAAGCCTCCTCCTTCGCGAGTCGGTTGTGGGTTGTAGATCTCCTCGTTCAAAGAAGCTATGATTTTGACGAAGAACTCCATCAGAGAACGGAGATGCACCGAGTTGTTGGCAGAGCAGTTTGTACTCGTGCACTTTACTGGCCGTATTCTTCCCCGAGACAACATCGAGAAACAAAATATTGATTACAGGGTTTGGGTTGATTGTCAACCCAAATTCTGCTCAACCGACGTCTTCGGACGTGCTGCACCACATGTCAGAAGACAAGGTTAAGACCATGCGCTGCCCATGCTGCTCGCGTCTACGCTCCCAGCGGCTGATCCACATGGACGAAGACAAGGTAAAGGCCGAAGTGATGTGTGCAGCGGCACATGGCGGAAGACAAGGTTAAGTGATGCGTCTGTGCTGCTAGTGGCTGAGACTCATCGTAGAAGTGATGCGCCAGTCTTTAGAGTAGGCTGCTTGTAGTATATTTTTTATGTAATCACAAATATCAATGAAAAGTTCATGTAATAGATTTTCAATATATTGTGATCAATAAAAATCTTCTTTTCATGTATTCTGTCTTTGATGTCTTTACGATGTGCCAACTATGTTTGTGATATCTGGCGCATGCCTCTTGCAGCGTATAGGGATGCGTCTTCTTGAACTTGTTTTCTGGGACGCATGAACTCCATGCTTCTACAACCTGCCCTGGGCCAGGGTCACCCCTACATCCAGCAACCACAAATTATTCTCGTTTTCGTTCTTTGGCGTCGCCTGACATTCGGCTACCTAAAGGATCTCTCTCCATTCCTCCAACATCCAACAACGAATTCACTCTCCTCCCGCCCCCATCCCCTGCCACCCAAAATCTCTTTTACGGACCCAATAGCAGCATGCCACACTATTAGGTGGTTACTGCAATTAGAGTATAGCCCCGTTGTAATCCAAGCCTATCAAATTTTGACAAGTGTAACTAAAATTTATGGATTAAATCTTTTATTTTGAACAACAGCCATGTGCTACACTTGTCAATTTTTATAGGCATGGAGTACAACATAATTGTGCTCTAAGAGCACCTAATATTTTTCTTCCTTTTCATAACATAAAGTTGGCCAAAGAATAGCACAGTGTATGAAGCGGATTTACGCAAACGTCAAGTTCGTGTCAAGTCCAGGCTACTCAAGGCTGTGATTCACTTGTTCGGCGTCCATTTGCAATGACACTTATGGGGCTTATGACCTTTATGACTTATGGTGATTTAAGGCTAATGATAATTACACCGCTAATGAACAAATCAACATATTATAGCAAAAGTGTATCATTCGCTGAGTGTTTATGGTTCACCTAATCATTGACCCCACTCGATAGTGTCGGAATTTTAGAAACATCTAATCAATTGGGGATAGGGAAGCAACTAGGTTCTGCACCTACTATCTATATCTTCCACCTTACATTAATACCAAATCTCGACTAGGGCTCCCACTTGATATTTTATATATGAGTTCAAAATTTACAAGAGTTCTTATAGAAAAACCAAATGATTCTACCGCTATAAACATAATTAACATACATGTACCATCGAACCACCAAAACCCTACAAATTTAATCCAAATAATTACATATTAATCCTCCAAGACTTTGAAAACCTCTAAACAATTGGGGATAGAAAGACATGTAGGCTTTCCACTTACAATCTTCCGCCTTAAATCAATGCACAAATCTTCACCGGGACTCCCACTGGAGATTTGCTATAAAAGTTCAAACTTTACAAGATTCCCTAGAGAAAAATTTACTGATCCTACAATTATAGGGATATACTAACAGAATATGTATCATCGGACAGCCAAAACCCTAAAATTGGATGCAAATAATGACGAAAAGTTTGCCCCGCTTGAAAATTTCCGTTAAAATAAAATAAAAGATCAGTTTTTGAAACGTTTCCTAGCGAAAATTTACAGATTCTACGATTATAATCATATATCAGCATGGATCACCGAACCATCGAAACCCTAAAATTGGATCAACATAAGTACAAACGATTCGGAGCTCACCGGCGACGGAGAGAGTGGCGGAAGAAGCTGCCATGGCTGCTACGGAAGCAATCGAAGAAACGAAAATAGGAAGGACAGCACCGAACATTAGTGACTATACTTCTTATACCTTGGGCTCCCGGAATTAGCCTTAGTGATTTGGGTCTAATTACTTTTTGAGGAATTGTGGAACTGTTGATGATATGGATATTTGTCAGGGGTATAAATGGAAGATGATATGGGGTACCTCTTGATGAATCCGATGCAAGTGAGCCTCGGCCTTTCCGCCGCAATCTGGGCAGATGATGCATTGGGTTTTGATTTTTTAGTAAAAAAGTCCCTTGAACGTTCCCTATTTTTAAATGGAGACAAAGTAGAATGTTTTGTAATTTTCTAGCATTTATAATATTCTTATTTCGTGTAAATGATAGATTTTTTTGTTGCAAATGTTGTAACACCACTTATGATAATATTTATAGATTTTGTTAACATATGTCCTAAGGACACATGTTAAGAATAATTAATATATAATTTTTTTACTTTAAAATTTGTTATTAACATATAATAAATATTACAAATAATATTTGTTTGCATTGGAAATATCATCAAGACTTAATGCAATAAACTTTATTTATTGAAAAATTATTTTAGAGGATCTTAATGAGATTTTCAATGCACGAAATTATTTTTTTAATGTTTATTACATGTTGATAGCATATTTTAAAGTAAAAAGAATATGCATTAATTATTCTTAACATGTGTCTTTAGAACACATGTTAACAAAATCTAATATTTATTATACCATTACTCTCTTCCTTTCTTTTTGTTCATTCAAGTTACAACTTATAGTGCCATGAGCTGTGACAATAACATACTATTTTGTTATTTCAAACATTATATTTGTAAATCTCGTAAGAACATCTACATGCAATCCAAATACAATTATGCTATTTGGCTCCCAAAATATTTGGGTGATGCAATCTTCCATTATGTGGCATCTGACACAATAGCTGATGTGGCAAATTTTAACCCAAAAAATTAAGGGATATTTAGACTTTGGGTCTCAAATAAGTTCTGAAATTTGTGTTTGGGTCTCCATATTATACATAATTAGTATTGGGGTCACAAAAGTGTCACCAAAAATAATTAGTGACACTTTTGAGACCCAAACACTAATTATGTATAATATGGAGACTCAAACACAAATTTTGAAACTTATTTGAAACCCAAAGTCTAAATATCCCAAAAATTAATTACCCAATTTTTGTTAATGTTAATATTAATATTAATGTTAATGTTAATGTTAAAAGTAATATTAATCTTAATGTTAATATATATATATATATATATATATATATATATATATATATATATATATATATATATATATATAATAGCAAAATAGTGGCTTTTTCGTCTAAAATGTGGCAGTAGAATAGTTAATAGGCTGCAAATAGTGGCCTAAAATGTGTCCACAATTAATGCATCCACAATTAATGTCTCCCAAAGTTGAAAATAAATGTAACAGTTAATTGGAATACATTAATTATGACCTAAAATGTGGCAATAGAATAGTTAATGTATACTTATTGGTAATTAAAATTGTTCACTTAACAATAGTTGATGGTTCATGCCAATTAATGTTTTCCTGTCCAAAGTGAAAAATATAGCACTCCTTTGGGTTCCCAATTAAAATAGTGCCTCAAACTATTCTACTTCCATTCATTTGCAGATTCATTCAATTCATTAACTATTAATTTTAGTACCAAAGAATGTGAATTTGCTGGATTCCCCATTGGGTTCCCAATAAGGCTGTGATTGGATTTCCAATCAAGGCTGTTATTAAACTTCTCTTTTTGGTCTGTAAATAGATGAAAGCATGTATTTGAATGTACAAATTTTTAACTTGCCCACAAAATTCCTATGGCTCCATTTTTTTCTCTCTTATTCGTGATGTTAGTCCTTCAAAAACCTTCTGGAATTTGAAGGTACGTCTCGTGCGTCTTTATGAGGTAACTGGGTACGATATTTTCACATAACCAATATTTTATCATTAGTTCATTTAGAACAATACGTATTAGAATTATATTTTGTGAATTACATAATTAATCCTGAGGATGATTACGTTGTTGAAGTTTAATCTAATCTTTTTTATGCTATTTTTTTTCTTATGTGTAAAAATTGAAGATAGTTTTGTTATTTATTTTCCAAAAAAATAGTTACCAACTTTTGTTTCAATTTCATATGCTATCATACATACATATTATAAACACTTTTAAAATAAAATAGTATTAGATATAGATTCCGTGCATCGCACGAGGCCATTGCTAGTTAATGTTAATATTAATATTGATGCTAATATTAATTCTAATATTAATTTAAATTTCAATATTAATTATTGTTAATTTAATGTTAAGGTTAATTTTAATGTTAAGGTTAATCTTATTATTAATTATCATGTTAATTTAATATTAATTTTAATTTTTAATATTAAATTTTGCCATGTCAGCTGCCATGTCAGCAACCATGTCATATACCACATAATGAGAGATGGCATCACCCAAATATTTTGTGAGCCAAATAGCATTTTTTATCCAAATAACGTATTTGTAAAACAACGATCCATTAGAAGTTTTGCAAACTCTACAGAATACGAGTTAAGTCTCATGGCCTCTTTGTGTTGATATATACTGCTATTTTTATCGCATATATGAGAGCATAATTTTCTCACATTTTAGATAACATGTGGACCTGGTAGTTACGAAGGCCATCTCCAATGGGGATTCTATCTCCCCTATTTCTATGGTAGAAACTCATTTTGGAAAAAAAAAAAAAAAATCTTCCAGTGGTGGTTTATATGTCAATTTATATCCTATGTGGTAATGATGTAATAGAGTATCTATTAGGGAGTGTTTGGTTGGCAGCATTTTCGCTACAACTGCCTCTTTACGCTACAACTTGAGGCATCTATCGTGAGTTTCACCGTTTGGTTCCTAGCAACTGGAAGTAGCAAGTGAAGAATCTCAGTTGCTGCACAGTTGTCGTCTTCCTCCTTTTTCTCCCTCCTAACTTGCAACAAAAAAGTGGAGGAAGTGTGCTGCAAGTGGTGGGCTTGGAAAACCATTGAATTGAACCACTTATTTTGTCACACATAAGATAGAAATGGAAAACTATTGGAGAGTGTTTTTTGTATGTAATTTCAATGTATAAACTCTACCAACTAGGATAGAAAACTTCACAATGTACAATGACAAGTAGGATAGAAACCCAATTTTAGAAATCCCCATTGGAGATGGCCTTAGAGAAAGGGAGAGGGAGATAGACACGTACACTAGTAAAAATGAGAATAGAGTGAAAAAATGAAAGAAAGAAAAATAAAGAGGGAGAGTCGTCTCCTAAAACCTTTTGACTAGTTGTTCCACGATCACATTTAACGGGGTACGGGCCTCCACACTAAATAATGTTTTGAGAAAAAAAAAAACAGCGACGATGATAACTACACATACGAGATATTGTCAAATGTGAGGAAAGTAAGTAAAAGAAGTCGACTAAAGATAAGAAAAACCCCGAACACCTCGTCCGAAAATCTTTAGGGTCTGCTTGGATTGAGGGTTAACATAGTTAAGTGAGGGAAAATAAAATAATGCTTGGTTTGATGGTGAAGGTTTATGAGGGAGGGTTAACGAGGGGGACTGAGGGATTTTATTTAAAAAAAATCATAAATATCCTTTATTTGTTTTATAAAATATCATGATTTTTTTTTTCCATTTTTTCTTGTTTTCAACGTGTTAATCCGTAGATTTTTAATTTGTGAACATATTTTGACAAGCTTTAATGAAAATTTCAATCAAATTTAATTTTATGACATATGTAATAAGATTTTTTTGGTAACTATCATATTTGTATTAATCTCCTCTCACTCAAAACCTCCAATCCAAACAAGAGTTATTAAACACCCCCCCCCCCCCCCCCCCCCCCCACTTAACTCTACCTACAATCCAAACAAGGTTATATGTATTGACTTTACTCCCCCTCACTTAACTCCCCTCATTTAACCCCACTTAACTCTGCTTATTTTTCCCCCTCAATCCAAGTAGACCTTTAAGCTATTATTGGAAACCCTCGCATTGGTGATAAAACTACTATTGTGACTTGATACCATTGACTTAATATTGCTATATATCGTCATTTTTTCGTAAGTTCTTTCACTAACAAAAGAAAAACAACGAGGGGAGATACAAATAGTATGAAGTTTATGGTGGCATAACCTTCACTGTGTTTGGATTGCTATATAAACAAATGTTTTGGAAAAATAAAAAAATTATGATTATTTGCCTAAGGTAATGTCATTTTTTGCATTGGTAAAAAAGAAAAGAAAAAAGGGAACAAATTTATATTTAGGTTGATATTATTATTGTTTTTTCCATAACATAACCAGAGTAAATTACATGAGATCCTAAATCAAGGGGCTTACAAACAACGACATTTATGGCATGTTTAATAAACACGAAGTGGATGATTTTGGAAATTCAAAATTTTCAAATCCATTGTTTGGCTAATCAATTGGACAATGATAAGGATTACCATATTTGAGAGTTGTAATCTTACCACTACTTAGAATACAAAAAATTATACACATATACAAATAACTACTACCCTATCATAGCTAAATTTTATAACCATAGTCATAATAGTCAAAATCATTGATGATTACAAATAATAAAAGCAAAGTTAAGTACAAAAATACTATCCACAAAAATGACAATAAGATAATGGTCAATTTTGAGAGTAATAAATATATAAATAATTGTAATTTTAACAGACATAATGCCAACTAAAGAAAATCCATCATTTGTGAATACATACCATATTTTTTTTCATATATATATATATATATATATATATATATATATATATATATATATATATATATATATATATATATATAACAGTAACCGCTAGAGCAATAATTATTGTTGATGTGTCTTTTTCTTCTTTATTGATTTTCTTTCAATTATTCTTATTTTTTAAAGCAGCTATCACATTAATGTGATAGAGTAACTCTTGGCATTAATTATTGCTGATGTGTCTTTCTCTTTTTTTTTTGAGTTTTTTTCAATTTTTCTTATTTTTTAAAGCAGTTATCACATTAATTCTTTCCATTTTTTTTCAAGACAACTTAATTCAATTATTAACGCCATCACACAACACACTTTTTCAAATTTCGGAAGTAAATTAATACCATACCAAGTGCCAGCATCTTTACACCCACACATAAATTCTTTCCTATTTTTCAAAACAATCATACTTGGAAACAATTTTTCATAAGCACATACCATTACTTGAAAACCTTTTTTTTTCAATTTTTCAAAGCATCCATCACATATTAATCATTTCCAATTTTTCAAGATAAATTCATTTCAATTATTAACGCCATCACACAACACACTTTTTTAAATTTCGAAAATTAATTAATATCATACCAAGTTCCAGCGTATTTACACCCACACATAAATTCTTTCAAACTTTTCAAAGTAACCACCATTACTTGGAAACTTTTTTCAATTTTCCAAAACAGCCACTATTACTTGAAAATACCAAATGGTCCCATAATAATACATATAAATCTCAAACGTTAGCATGTATAATTATGATAACAATAAATATCTTCAACTGGATTATTAATTCGTACATTTTGAATTGATATATATACACAACATCAGTTATAGGAATGCATTTGTGCTTTGTCAAAGTTTTTTTCATGTAAACACTTTTCAGTCCTACTTCACTTCATTAACCGTAAGTGTTTCATCCAGTACATTATTTAATTATAGTAAGCATCTTTGGTTCATCCAGTATAACATTTGTTTAATTATATGTAAGTTTTTGTTTATTGTGCAGTGATTCAACTTAAAAGTGTTTATTAGCTATATGTAATACTATTTGTAAATGAATTATTTTGATTTTTTTTTTATTTCAAAGTATCTCAATTTCACTCATAATTTTTATTGTTTCTATGAGATTTTTTTATTAGATGGCAAGAAGGTACGACTTTCTTAGTTATGTTAATCCTAAGAAAGAAATATGGAAAATCAACGTTAGGGTTATTCGTCTTTGGCAGGTTCCTGTGTATAATCAGAGAGATCAATACAAATGTACTGAGAAGGTGTTATTAGATGATAAGGTAATATTTTATAAAGATATTTATGTTTTAATATTATTTATTGTAAAACATCATCTTATATTCTTACATCTATCAGGACACAACCATTCAAGCAATGGTTGTAGTGCCCCGTACCACAAAGTCAATCGGAGGAATCGAAACGCCGACAGCGTTCGGACTTAGCCTTACAACGGCTACTAGAAGACTCGCTCGGCCGAGGTGACTCCTCGCTCAGGTGGGGTAGTTTCGGTGAACTTACCTCATCTTAGCCTTCACATAATAACTCGCATGTTTTCAACTTACACAAGTAGGCTAATATAAAAGCTACGAACGCACATAGCTAAGGGAATAATCCCGACGGGTCGGAATGTCTTAGAACATGGAAAATGATCCCACAGTTTGCTTAGAAGTCGGCTCAACGTGCTTTCAAATGACACTCGGTCCTTCGTCCCGTGGCTTGGAAGAAGGAAGTTGGCCTAAGTTGATAAGTTGCCACGACACTCGAATTAGCCTAAGTCATAGGCGTTGCCTGCGCGAATGCTTGACAAAGCATGCACGGTCCCGTCGATTTGTCCCAACGCTCGAATTAGTCTAAGTCATAGGCGTCACCTGCATGAATGCTTGATAAATCATGCACGGTCCCGTCGATTTGCACGTCCCGTGGGTTAAGTCGTCTTGCACGGCTTTTGGCTTAAGTCTAGGCACCCGAGAACTTGCTTGTTCAAGTCGAACGCGTGCACGGCCCGTCCTCTCGATACAAAGCTCGGCGTAGCCTTTGCTCGTCGAGTCATTGCCCGAATAAGTTAGATAAGAGTTGTGTTGGGCTATCGAAGCCATTTCTAGTACTGTCCCGCTCGATCTACGGTTGTCAAGTCGCGTAGTCCCTCGAGAACAAGGCTCGTCGTATAAAGTATATGACTTGAGCGATAGCGTCGCCTAGAGAACCAGGCCTATCTAAGGCATGAGCCACGTTCGGTTTAGTAAAAAGCATGCCACGGTCAAAGGAAGTCCCTACGACTGGTTGTCGCCGAGATCGGTCCCGCTACTTGGAAGTCTCGATAAGCTTCGTTCACGCGAGATCGGTCCCGCTACTTGGGAGTCTCGTTAAGTCTCGATAAGTCTGGATAAGCAAGTACGCGAGATCGGTCCCGTTACTTGGGAGTCTCGCTAAGTCTCAATAAGTCCCGCACACGAGATCGGTCCCGCTACTTGGGAGTTTCGCTATGTCTCGACAAGGAAACACACGAGATCGGTCCCGCTATTTGGGAGTCTCGCTCGATAAGTCTCGCACACGAGATCGGTCCTGCTACTTGGGAGTCTCGATAGAAAGATAGAAAGCATGGTCATGAATAAGGAAGGACTGGATAGATCGAGTTGAGTCTTACATGGTCATTGGACAACTTGCGCACAAGGGGAATCCCTCGACCGATCATCGGGGCGCCGGAGGAGATTTTCACCGATCACAAGAGCCTGAAGTATGTGTTCACTCAGAAGGATCTTAACATGCGTCAGAGGAGATGGCTAGAGCTGCTTATGGATTATGATGTCAACATGCAGTATCATCCTGGAAAAGCTAATGTTGTTGCGGATGCATTGAGCAGGAGAGCCGGAGTTTATTTTCTAACAGCGCAACCAGAGTTGTTAGCAGATCTTCAGAAGATGGGTATAAAAGTTGTCCTTCCTACCAATGTGGTATTAATGGCCAGCATGCAAGTTCAGTCCAGTATAGTTGAGAGAATCAAGATAGCTCCGTCATCAGATTCTAAGCTTCAACGGCTTAGGACAGAATGTGTAGCAGGGCGAAGACCAGAATTATGCATTCATGAAGACGGTACACTTCGACATGGTAAGTGTCTTTGCGTATCCAGTGGAGATATCAGACAGGAGGTCATGACCGAAGCTCACAGTTCTCAGTATTCGATTCATCCCGGTGGCACGAAGATGTACCGAGATATCCGTCAATACTTTTGGTGGAATGGCATGAAGAGGGAGATAGCTCAGTTTGTCTCTCGGTATTTGGTTTGCCAACAAGTTAAGGCTGAACATCATAGGCTAGCTGGACTTCTTTAGCCCTTGCCAATTTCAGAATAGAAGTGAGAGCATATAACCATGGATTTCGTGACTGGATTACCTAGGTCCCCGGCCGGTAGAGATGCTATTTGGGTTATAGTTGATCGGCTCACGAAGGTGGCTCACTTTCTCATATTCAGAGTTGGTCAGTCGACGGCTCAGCTAGCAGAGATGTACCTCAGGCAGATCGTCCGACTTCATGGTATACCAGTCAGTATCACCTCGGACAGAGATTCAAGATTTACGTTGCACTTTTGGCGTAGTCTGCAAGAGAGTTTGGGAACTCACCTCCAGTTCAGCTCAGTATATCATCCGCAGACAGATGGTCAGTAGGGATGGCAACTTCCTCCGAACCCGACGGGGACCCGACTTTTTTCCCCTGACGGGAACGGATTTGGGGACATAGAAACGGAAATGAGGACGAGAATGGGGATTAAACAAAATCCCCGATCGTATTCGGGGCCGGGTATGGGTATTGTACTCTCCGCCCCGGTAAATCCCCGACCCCGATTACTTATACTTATATGTGCAACACATTTGTATGAGCTCATGATCTATCTAGTACTAGATATAATTTCTATTAAATCAATTTTTTATCAACATGTCTTGTAAAAAAAATTTGGAAATGAAATAGTTTATATTATACAGAAAAAATTATTAACGGAGAGGCAGACGGGGACGAAAAAATCAATCCCAAAAGTGTTAATGGGGCGGGTTGCGGGGACGGGGACGGGGAGTACATTGTTAAATGGGGACGGGGATGGAGATAAAAATTTAAATCTGACCGGGGATGGGGACGAGGATGGGGATTCGAATAATACTCGGGGACGGGGATGGGGGGTATGATCCCCGCCCCCGACCCGCCCCATTGCCATCCCTAATGGTCAGTCGGAACGCACGATCCAGACTCTTGAGGATATGTTGAGATCTTGTACGCTCGACTTCGGCGGTTCGTGGGAAGATCACCTGCACCTGGTGGAGTTCTCGTACAACAACAGTTTCCAAACTAGCATCCAGATGGCACCGTTCGAGGCACTGTATAGTAGGAAGTGCATATCCCCACTAGCATGGGACGATGTTGGAGAAAGGCAGATGCTTGGTCCCGAGTTGATCACTCAGACAGTCGAGGTGGTCAGAAGAATTAGAGATCATCTTCGCGTTGCACAAGATCGCCAACGCCATTGGGCCGATTCTCATCGGCATCCCCTTGAATTTTTTGTCGGTGATCATGTATTCCTTAGTATCTTGTCTAACCGTGGTGTCATTCGTTTTGGCATACGGGGAAAGCTTAGTCCTAGGTATATAGGGCCGTTCGATATCCTGGAGCGAGTAGGAGATGTGTCCTATCGTCTCGCTCTTCCGCCATCTCTGAGTGAGGTGTATGACGTGTTCCACGTATCCCAACTACGACGGTATATTCCGGACCCGAGCCATATCCTGGATCATTCAGAATTGGTTGTTGGTACCAACCTTTCGTATGAGGAAAGGCCCGTGTCCATATTGGACCGGAGAGAGAAGATACTCAAGAACAAGACTATCAAGTTAGTCCGAGTTGCTTGGGGTCATCACTCTTTGGGTGAGTCAACGTGGGAGCGTGAGGATGATATTCGATCGCGATATCCTGACCTGTTTGACTCGTGAGGTATAATATCCTTCTTATGCCTCATGCCTTCGATTCCTTGCTTGCATGAATAATTGCTTGATTGCTAGACTAGTATAGCTTGCATGTGATTAGTATAGCTTGTCCTTGCATCTCTAGCCTCTTGATTAAATTTTGAGGACAAAATTCTTTTAAGGTGGGTAGAGTTGTGATGACCATAGTTCGTATTACATATTTTGGGATACGTGTACGTATCTGACTCGTATTGCATGTCTCCTGGCTTGGTTCGGCTTGTTTGGGTTGGCTTGGTTCGGCTTGGGTTGCTTATTGGTTCATCATGAACCAAGGGGAGAACCCTTACCTACCACTACCATCCCCATTTATTAATCCAACACTCTTTCTCTCTCCTCATTCACTCTTCTTCTTCCTCACCATTACTCTCCACCTACACCCAAGAGCCCTAGGCAAGTGCAACTTGATTCATGATGGATCTCAAGTTTTATTGTTCCATTCTCTTCTTTACATGATTATAAGCCTCTTTAGAACTTGGAGTTTTTAATTTTTATGGATAGATTCTTCTAAATCTACGTTGTAACTTGAGGTTTCATGAGTTCATGGAGTTTTTTTGTTTTGATCCACTAAAACTTGTTATTTTCTAAAATTAATAGTTCTATGAGCAAGAGCACGAAATTTCGTATGAATTTGGTTTTTAATTCACCTCATTTCGAGTTAAAATAAAGTTTTTATGGCCAAAACAAGTTTTCTGAATTTTTCATATCGGGTGAGTAAAATTTTACGCAGGGAACCCTGAAATTGCATATTTTACGCTGAATAGCATCCAGAATGTAAGATTTTACGCAGGGAACCCTAAAATTGCGTATTTTACGCTGGATAGCATCCAGAATGTAAGATTTTACGCAGGGAACCCTGAATTTGCATATTTTACGCTGGATGGTACCCAGAATGTGAAATTTTACGCTGGAACCCTCCCCTTTTGCGTATTTTACCCAGAATTTAATTTATGGTGTAAAAAGTGCACAGAATGACTGTTTTTGCCTAGTTTAGCTATTTTATAGCTAGAATTTTGAAAAACTTAAAACATGAAAGTTTTAGATCTTTGTCTTGCCTTTCCGAATATCTCTGGAGCACCTCATTTTGGGTTTGTATGTGGAAGTTATGCCCCGTCTCCCTGAGCCGCATGATTCCTCCACAACTCTTGCACCCTGTTTATATTCAGTTATTGCATATATGCTTATACCAGGTTAAATGTTAATTTTAAATATGTTCTATGATACGATGGTGACCCGTTGTGGTACACTTTTGACGAATGACATGACATGATAGTGGCCCATCGTGGCGTACTCTTGACAGTAAATTTGACATATATCTCGAATGATGTTGCGACGACTAGCATGTCATGACAGAATTGAATGACCTGGACATCGTGGGCGATTGCGTTTGTACAAATAAACCAGTGCTGTCTTGCATCATGTCTAGGATAGGGATCCCCGAGTACCACGGTCAGGGATACCTACAGTAATTGACCAAGGCTAATAAACTAGAATAATTCAGTAGACATGAAGAGATTTCCAGCTACAGACAATTCCGTTATCTGGGCGCATTAAGTGGACTTGTAGCCTACCGACGAGTAGGGCACATTTCCAGCACACAGTCACTTGTTGCATTCTTTATAAACGGACATTCGACCTGGATAACCGGATGGTCTGCAGGGCTTGTGGCTGTTAGGATAATCTCATTGCATCTTGCTAATAACTAGGCCTGTGATAACCCTAGTTAGTTAAAAGTATCAAGCCGTACTCTTGATTGGCCGTGATTGATTGGATATAGTTTATTCCAGCTTAGTCTTATCCTGATCCTGTGCAAGATTGTGACATGACATACTTATTGATGCTTGCCTTAACAATAACGATCGGGGGTCCAGTTCTGTTCAGGCGAAGGGTTACAACCCCAGTCCTTGTTTGGTTTAAGGAACCGGTTGTAACCTGGCTCCTGGAGCAGTTCTGTGTCCTCTCTTTGTTTATTGTCTTATTGCAACCTCATGCGATGTTCGTCATGTTTTACCTTACCTTAATACCATGATTATTTATACTGGCCTTAGCGATAAAGATCGGGGGTCCAGTTCTGTTCAGGCGAAGGGTTACAACCCCAGTCCTTGTTTGGTTTAAGGATTGTAACCTGGCTCCCGGGGCAGTTCTGTGTCCCCTCTTCGTTTATTTTCTTCACTGTACCAATAGTATTTGAGACGGGTTTCTATTTAGGTGAAGGACTGCAACCCCGGTCCTTGTTTAGTTTATGGGTTGTGACCTGGCTATTTGAATAGTTTTCTCGTACTCAGTTTACTGTTATTATCTCTTTATTATCAGTTCATTATTTATTACCTTTAATATTCTATTGTGATATGCTGGTTTTAGTTCCTAAGCGAAGCCTCCTTTGTGGTACTTGCTCTTTCTGGGGTCTGACCCAGCTGGTTTTGTGTGGCCAGATATCGGAGCAGCACTAGAGGATCCACCTGTCTTTCGCCAGATGGTGACTACCAGGCGTAACCCTGGCAACGAGTGGGTTTCTTTTTGTCCTTCCACTTCATTGTAAAAATTATTCTTTTGAGGCGTTTAGCCGGCGAGCACGTGTTAGCTCGTATTGCACCTTTATTTACTGTCTACCTACGGGCTGTAACATGATTGACAAATCCTAGGGTTGATCATGTATGACCAGAACTCTTGCTAGTCTTGACATTTTGTCGACTAGCTTCATGATCATCCGAATATGTAATGTATGGAACGCCTTACTATTGTATATTTGGTGCTCTGACATCTTGTAGCTGTTATTCCTTGCTTGAGATTGAGACAATAGGCTTGTTTATGACCATAGGAGACTGATAGCTTGTAGTTAAACCCTCATGTATCTAGACAGCCGTGACCGTATAGCGAGGTGGGTTGCACTTCAATATACGTAGCTGGCTATGTACTCTCCCGCTCTCCAGTATTCTGGTTCTGGGGCGTGACAACTTATAATTGTTCTGCAGTATGCTAAGATCAAAAGTTGGAGACATAAAGTAATAATTTAAGATTAAAATTTTACTGATTTTTTGTTGTAAAAGTACACAAATTTGTTTTATAATTAGCTTAGTGTTATGAAACTACATTCAATTATCAATATTCACCAATAATTTTTGATTTTGTTATAGTAGTAAACAAATCTGTGTTATAATTGAATGTAGTTTATGACAACTAAATTAAATATACAAATATTCGTTAATGGTTTTGGGTTTTATTATATCAGTAAACACATTGTGTTTTATGAAAATAACCCCAGCTAATATTAGTTTGACTGTTTTATAAAATAAGTAAACACATTCTGTTTTGTTATTTGTTTAGTGTAATGACAATAAATTCAATTTATATTTACTAATACTTACTAATTGTTTTGTTAATGTGTTGTATAATGTGTTGCAACTCTCTCTAATTGTATGTTCGGTTCAAAACTGTGGCTAAATGGTGAGCTATCCGAGGTTGCTGAATTTATGCAAAGGTATTAACAACTCAAGCTCAAGTTTACTAATATTTCATGTTTTTTATGATATATGAATGATTAATTTACAAAATATATATTGTTATTAGTTTAATGACAATTTTTTTGCAGTCTAAAAGGTGATAAAAAAGGATCAAACATGGTTAGTAATTACACAACCAACATTGATAAATGAAATAATTTATGTTAATTGATGTTCAAATTATCAATATTATAGTGATGAAGTATGTAAAATTTCAGAGAACATTTCTCCGATGACTCCTAAGAACAATCTGGGAAATAATATCATGACAAAGTTTTCAGATTTCAGAAAAATCGTATTCAAATACGCCCTTTAACATGAGATTTTCTGAAAGAGGTAAATGCTCTGTATGATAATGAATTGATAGTGTTTAAATTAAAATCAAAAAATTAATGCAGTTTTATTCGTTGTTGAAACAGCTTTTGTTGATTCGTCTCGCAATTATGGTTCAAATCATTCAACTTTGACAAATGCTTCGATTGGTCACTATGCTGATGAATCATGTTCAAATCAACATTTCACGAACATATCCAAATGAGAAAATAGTTACCAAAGGTTTCCTCTAGGGGACGTTACCAATGGTATTTGTAAAAGTTGTATTTTAATTATTAATCATCTATCTTAAGCACAAGATAATTATCATTCTATTTTTTCAGTATTTTCAAACCTACAGTCAGCATTTGATCGAGTTTGTGAAGACCATCATGTTCCTCTTATTGGATCTATATTAGATCGCGCTAGAGAGTCTAATTTCAGGTTGCCATGATGACAATGGGTCTCAAAATCTCATTTCAGTAAATCAGTTTGTTCAACAACCGAAAGCTAGCATGAAAAATACATATCCAATGAATGTTGATTTCATTTCAAATATTTTGGACGCTTCATCCTCTAACCACATGAAGACATTTACCTCTAATACAATTGATGTGGACCATTGCAATAGTGGTATGTTGAAACTATCTAATATTTTTATATATTAATAGATAATGTGTTAGTTGTTAATATTTTTATATATTCAACATTGATTTCAATTTGTTGTTTGTTATTTTAACAATGAGTTTTTTTAAGTAATAATGCATATTAATTTTCTAAAATAGGTGATGGAGTTGGAGAAGTAATCGAATAAATAGGTAAATACATTTTCTTAACAATTTGTTAGTAATACACATCATGTTCATGAGTATTTATATTTAACTTTTTTGAAAGTTTTATTTCTTTATTTTATGTAGATGTTCTAGATTTAGGTGATCCTGATTTCTCATGTTCTTATTACGGTGCACTTATGTGGTATAATGAAAGAGTTCACAAGGATCGAAAAAGTAAAAAAAAAACCATAATTTTTGCTTTGCTGCGCAAATGGAAAGGTCAAACTTCCCTTGCTAAAAGAGCCACCAGAATTGCTTAGACATCTTCTCTTTGTAATTGACAATAGAAGCAATCATTTTTTAAACAACATTCGAGGTTACAACATGATGTTTGCATTTACTTCAATGGGAGGTCAGATTGACAACAAGATAAATGATGGTAACGGTCCTTATGTGTTTAGGCTTAACGGACAAAATTGTCACAGGATTGAAAGTTTCTTACCCAACCCCGGGACAACTCCAAAGTTTGCCCAACTGTACATATACGACACTGAAAATAAGATTTCAAACAGAGCTAATGCCATCAGGTATACTAATACATTCTTACTAAGTTGATTTAATATTCATTGAATTTTATTATTTTGTTCACTATTGTGATTTTTTCCTTTCCAGTGGTGAGAAGAATAAGCAACATTTGATCATACCTAATTGAGGACTTGAAAACAATGCTTGATGAGAACAATGTGTTGGGAAAATATTTTAGACTGGCGAGAGATAGGTTTGTTGAATCTTCATGCAGAGAACTCAAGCTGAGGTTGATTAAAGGTAGAAAATTTGATGGTCGAAATTACAACATGCCTACTGCTTCGGAAGTTGCATGAATTTTTGTCAGGTATGTTGACTCTTTAGAAAATCATAGGGACATAATTGTTGAGACTCAATTTGGTACGCTACAACGAATTAATGAGTTACACCCTGCCTATATTCCGATGCAATATCCATTACTTTTTCCCTATGGCGAAGATGGATACCGAAAGGATATTCAGTTCAGTGGGGGTAAAAAATGCAAAAGAGAAACTTTAAGTATGAGAGATTTTTTTGCTTTCGCTTCAGGCAAAGGAAGGATGAACCCTTAACAATTATAATCTCGAGAAAGTTATTGCAACAATTCTTAGTCGATGCTTGGACCATGATTGAGTCAGATAGATTGACTTTCATAAGATTCAACCAAAAGAATATGAGAGTAGATTTGTATAAAGGTTTGTTCGAAGCTGTGTTGAGAGACGAAACTAATCCATCATCAATTGACAAAAGAATAGTGTTACCTTCTTCTTTCGTGGGTGGTGTACAGTTAGTACAACTGATTATTTTCTTAAAAATTTTAGATTCTAAAATTGACATTGAATTGTAATAAATCATTCTGTATATTTCAAGATACATCATACAGAACTATCAAGATGCAATGGCTATATATAGATGGGCTGGAATCCAGACGTGTTTATTACTTTTACATGCAATTCAAAATGGCCGAAAATATATAGGTATGTGCACAAATTGGGGCTAAGACCAGACGAAAGACCTGACATTATAGCAAGAATTTTCAAAATAAAGATGGATCAATTTGTACGCGATCTGTAGACAAACCAAATTTTTGGTAGAGTTAAAGCAAGTAAAAAAAATTGCCAAACAATGGTTCTTACAAATATCATTATATTAACTATCAGCTAAGATATTAACATAATTTTATCTTGCAGTAACGTACACGATTGAGTTTCAAAAATATGGTCTTCCTCATGCGCACATTTTGTTATTTTTTGCATAGTGAAGACAAGCACGTCACTGGTCAAGATATTGACAGGATAATTTCTGCATAAATTCCTGCAAAGACACAAATCCTAGGTTATATGGAGCGGTCGTGAGACACATGATGCATGGTCCTTGCGGTACTGCAAACAAATGTTCACCATGTATGAGTGATGGCAAGTGTACAAAGCACTTCCCAAAAAAAATTGTCCAAGCCACCACAATTGGAGAAGATGGATATTCATTGTATAAACGAAGTGATAATTGAAGAACTGTCACGAAAGACAATGTTCCTCTTGATAATAGGTACGTTGTTCCTAATTATAACCTTCTCCTATTGTTGAAGTATGATGCCCACATAAATGTCGAGTGGTGCAATCAAGATACGACCATCAAGTACTTATTCAAGTACATTAATAAAGAGGAAGATTGCATCACTACCACCTTTTACCATTAGAGTGATAGTGGTGAAATGGTTGATGAGGTGAAAATGTACTACGATTGTAGATATGTTTCTCCCTGTGAGGCAGCTTGGAGAATATTTGGGTTTTCCACCACTTATCGGGAGCCTGCAGTGGAAAGATTGGGTTTTCATCTTCCGAATGAGCAGACTATTGTATTCCAAGACGATGACCCCATTGATAATGTGGTTAACAAGGTTGGAAATGACAATACTATGTTCCTGCAGTGGATGAAGGCAAATGAAAAAATATCATGAGGCAAAAGAATTGACTTATGTCCAATTTATAGAAAAAAATTGTTTAGAAAGAAGTCCAACATATTAACAAATCCACAGGAGAAAAAACAAAGACTCGTGAATGGAGTCCAAGACAACGTGGAATGAGTGTTGGCATAATTTTTTATGTCCATCCAGGAGCTGGTGAATTATACTATTTGAGGCTTTTGTTGAATTTTGTGAAAGGGCCAAAAAGTTACGATAAAATTAGAACTGTCAATGGCATAGTTCACCTAACATTCAGAGATGCATGCTTCGCCTTAGGGTTATTGGATGATGACAAGGAATATATTGATGCAATAGTTGAAGCGTCATTCTGGGGCTCCGGGCATTATCTACGCGCATTGTTTGTTACTTTGTTGTTCTCTACGAGTATGACTAAGCCTGAAGTTGTTTGGGATCAAACTTGCCATCTTCTTTTGGATGATATTCTTCATCGCCAACGAAAAGTATTAAACAACCAAGGTAAGAAAAATACATTTTACAAACATTTTTATTTTTTTTGTACTCTTTTCATTTTTTATGTATTTATATTCGAATATTAGAAAAATTATTTGAAAAAAGTAAATATTATTTTGATAAATTTATTTAAATAATTTTATTAACGATTAAGATATTCACAAACATCCCTTTCCGCATGTGTTCTATTTTTTGCATATTTATATTTGTACATAAAAAATATTAGTAAAAATACTTAATGTTATTCTGATCAAGTTATTAAACAATTTGATGATTGGCTTGTGTTGTTCATAGATATTTGCTTAGTTTTATATGTTTTTATATTTCAGAGCTACAACTCACCGATTAGGAGTTGAAAAACTATGCGTTGGTTGAGATTGAGAAGATTTTGAACAGAACTGGGAGGAGCTTAAGGAATTTTCCTACCTTGTCATTTCCTGATTTATCCCTATTGGAAGAAAGAAGTAATAGGCTTATCAATGATGAACTTTCTTATGACAAGGTTTCACTTGCGAATGAATGCAAAATCCTGTTGTGCTCATTGAATGATGATCAGAGAATTGTATATGAAACTGTCATGGAAGCAGTACACAATGATCGTGGGGGTTTGTTTTTTGTGTATGGATATGGTGGTACTGGAAAGACTTTTGTATGGAGAACTCTTTCATCTGCTCTGAGATCCAAGGGTGAAATTGTCCTCACAGTTGCTTCAAGTGGTATAGCTGCACTTCTTATGCCAGGTGGTAGGACAACACACTCTAGGTTCTATATTTCGTTGGCGATAAATGAAGATTCTACTTGCGCTATCAAGCAAAAAAGTCCACAGGCTGAGTTAATTGCTAAAGCCAAACTTATTATATGGGATGAAGCACCAATGGTTCATAAATATTGTTTCGAAGCTTTGGATAAGACTCTACGAGATATTCTAAGATTTCAAAATGAAAACAACTTGAACATGACTTTTGGTGGCAAAGTTGTGGTTTTCGGGGGTGATTTTAGACAAATATTGCCGATTATTTCTGGAGCCTCTAGACAAGAAATTGTTTTAGCTTCTCTAAAAAAATTTATTTGTGGAGATTCTGTAAAGTGCTAAAATTGTCAAAGAACATGCCTTTTGGTGGCAAAGTTGTGGTTTTCGGGGGTAATTTTAGACAAATATTGCCGATTATTTCTGGAGCCTCTAGACAAGAGATTGTTTTAGCTTCTATAAATTCTTTTTATTTGTGGAGATTCTGTAAAGTGCTAAAATTGTCAAAGAACATGAGACTTCTTACCGGTAGTTCCAGCACCGACGAAGATGAATTGAGATTATTTTTAGAATGGATCTTAAAAATTGGTGATGGAAAAATTGGAGAGGATAATGATAGTGAAGTTGCTTTTGAAATACCAGATGATCTTCTCATTAAAGACGTCGAAAATCCTGTTGAAGCAATTATTGATAGCACTTATCCTAATTTGTTGGAAAATGGTCATAATTGGAGATATTTGCAAGAGCGAGCTATTCGCACACCAACTTGGGATGTTGTAAACAAGGTTAATGAATATATGTTGTCTGTATGGCCCGGAGAAGTGGTCACTTATCTGAGTTCTGATTCTATCTGCAAAGTTGATGCACATTCAAATAGTGTTGAAGATATGTACACTCCAGAATTTTTGAACACTATTACTTCTTCTGGGTTGTCGAATCACATATTAACATTGAAGATGGGGGTACATGTGATGTTGCTTCGCAATATTGATCAGACTGTTGGATTGTGTAATGGTACTTGATTGATTGTAACTCATTTGGAAAAACACGTGATAGGAGCTGAAGTAATTATTGGCTGCAACGTGGGACACAAGGTATTCATTCCTCGGCTTTCTCTGACTCCTTCGGATATTAAATTATCCTTCAAATTCCAACGAAGACAATACCCATTAGTTGTTTGTTTTGCCATGATTATTAACAAAAGTCAAGGCTAATCACTTTCACATGTCGGACAATATCTCCCACGACCTGTTTTTTGTCATGGTCAAATGTATGTTGCTGTTTCAAGGACAACAAAAAAGATGGACTGAAGATTCTTATTTGCCACAATGAAGACAAACCGTGTAATACTACTCAAAATGTTGTGTACAATGAAGTTTTTCAAAATTTATAATAATTAATTTAATTGAATGAAATGTGCTTCATTACTTTTTTTAATAGTGTATAAACGTTTTATTTTTGAAATAAAAAACAAACCCGCGAATCTTGCGGGTATGTAACTAGTTATACAAAAATGACACCACCTTTTGAGAGTACGTGATTGCACCTAAAAGAATACAGTGCCTCTTCACAAGTATAATGTCTCTTTATATATACATAATTTGATATCATTTGAATCACATACCGTACAGTGCCCCAACCCACCCACCCACCACACACACACACACACAAAAAGAGTGCAACAAAAATCTGATAAACAACTCAGAGAAAAATGGTATAAAATTATAAGGTCGTCTCCGAGTAATATATTTACTTATCATTGTTAGTTGGTTATCACTTCACTCATTAAAACACGATGATGAATGCATTAATGAATGGTATAAAAAAATACGTAAGTGTGATACTAAAATCAATACATCTTCATCAATCATAATTAATGAGGAATGCAATCTTAACTCACTAAAAATCTATCTTATCAAACCTTTGTAAATTGACTCACCGCAGCTAATATTCTGGAGGAAGCAAAACAAATGAAGCACATAAAATATAAAATAAATATCTGATAAAACAGAACAAGGAGATCCAAAAGCATAAAGCATTATAAAAAATGTTGGATCCAGTCAAAAGAGAGAGGCACATCAAAAAGATACAAGCAATAAAACATGATTTTGCATGAAACAATTTAAACAACACAAAGATACTAGCAATAAACCACAATTTTGCAAGCTACAAGCAAGAGTTTAAACCACACAGATACTAGCAGTAAACCACAATTTTGCAGGAAACAAGCAATAATAAAAGTGCACTCACCTCCTTATGGTGTAGAAACAAGTTTGTTAATATACCTTATCATGCAAAAAAATATTACAAGCATACTAGCAACAAGCACATCCTTTGCACGCACGTAAAAAAAACTTGTTGATTTTTTTTTTAAAGTTAAATTGTTATAAATAACGATGCCCCATGGAATCAAATCTACTCAAGCAAGAAAAATGCCTCACACCTTAACCACATGAATTATAAGTGTTTGAATATAGTTAGATAATATTAGGTACTTAAACAATTAGTTAGGATTTATTTATTTTTCAAATTTGTATTATGTGAGGATATACATAAGGCTGAGAAGACAAAATCATTTTCAACTATTTTTATAAAGCATAGAGATTACTTGGTAGGACAAACACATAGAATATTTCCATCAGAGAATATGAATATTTCAAGAACAATAAAGAAACGAATGAAAATTCATATCAAGGCTTTTCGTATTATTTGCTACATTTTATTACAATTACCTACCAATCCTCTTGAGATAAACCAACTTTAGGATCATGACTCGTCTAAAAAGAGTAATTCAAAATTTCAAACCAAGAAAGCATGTATGGGACTTCCCATTGAATCTTAAATCACTAATGCATCTGAGTTTCATATCAAGATCTTGACAACAATTTGTTATAATACTCCTAATTGTAAGAATTTCAAATGTTCATATGTAAAATAAAATAACATGTTTTTTTAAATAAAATAATAACAACATGACAATCCATATAGCTATAAAGTCAAAATCTAAGTTACAAGTGAAGCTAAAATTATATGTGAATGCATAATTTAAGTAAGATATGAATAAATAGTAAACAATAATTTATATACTTGCTTAGAAACAAGTGTGCTCACCTCCTTATGATGCAAAAACAAGTTTGATATACACACACAAAAATATGAGATAGAAACAAGTAAATTGATAGCAAAATTGAAGTATAAACTGCAAAAATCAAACAATCATAAAATAAAATGTAAATTATCTACAACAAGACTCATGCAAAAGTGCAAAAGAAAAAAAATCTCGTACTAACATGCAGGCAACCAAAGAAAGCTTGATCTATAAATCGATAAAATACAAGTTTAAAATTTCAGCTCGTAGTAATGTGTCATAATATAATGGGCAGTATAGTTAGTTACTGCTCATAAAAACATGATGAGGAATGCATCAATTGTTAGTACCTTCACCCACTTGTATGATACTAAAAGTCAATACATGTCCACCCATCAATATTGATAAGGAATGCCAACGAACTCACTACTAGTCGTCTAAAGACACCTATAAACCCACCTCGTCACAACCAATATAAGAAATAATGTAGCTAATTTGGATGCCACTTCACCCATCAACACATGACGGAAAATGCATCAAATCTTAATATCATATTTTACCTATGTGATACTATTGAAGGCAACCCTAGAGGGAGCACTACTAAAATCTGCTCTATTAGCGACATAAATTTAGCGACGTTAGTATAACGTCGCTAATAGTCGATACTAGCGACAAAAATAGCGACGTGACAACGACGTATATTAGTTACATGAGCTAGTCGTCACTAAACGTCGCTATGACGTCGCTAATAGCAACTAATTTAGCGACGTTAGGATGAACGTCGCTAAATTCTAATTAAATTCCCCCCAACGATTTATTTTCCCCCATTTTACTCTCTCTCTCTCTTCTTTCCCCTCCGACGCTCTCACTCTCTCCGGCGCTCTTACTCTTTCCGACGACTCTCATTCCTCTTCGGTACGTGACTCTTCCTCTCTCTCTCTCTCTCTGTCTATATTTTGGTTATTGGTGGTTGGGGGGTGCGGGTGGCTCGGGGGGAGGGGCCGGGGGGTGCGGGTGGTTGGGGGTAAAGAATGGTCCGATGGGGGGGTGAGGGGCAGGGGGGATGCGGGTGGTTGGTGGTTGAGTGGGGGGTGGCTGGGGGGGTAGGGCAGGGGGTTTGAGGGCGGCTGGGGGTGAGGAGGGGACTGGAGGAAGGGGAAGTAGGGTTAGGGGTGGAGGGGCGGGGGGGTGAGGACGGCTGGGGGTGGGGAGCAGGGGGGTGGGGGCGGTTGGGGGAGGGGAGCAGTAGGGGTGGGGGCGGCTGGAAGAGGGGAACAGGGGGGAGGGGAGGGTTAGGGGCTGAACATGGTGAATCAATTAAAAGTAATAAAAACAATGCTAACTACCAAAAAAGTCAGCAAGCAAGTAACAAAAAATTACAAGAGTTCAGAAGATCGAACACAACGAAGTATAATGGTGTCGTTCACAGAAGGCTGTTTAGTCCCCGATACTATTGTTCGGTATTAATCCATTATTTGAAAATAATAGTACACCATGAGATTTGGTCCGTAGGGCTCGCCGACTTATTACAACCACATGCTTTGATGTGAAAGGCACGCCGACTTCAACAATTGAAATGAATGACGAACTTGGAGATTCAAGCTTTTATAACTCTTCGTAGACTTTTAACCGATATCATACTTGACACTTAAAAGGCTTAGGAGTTGTTCTCGGGAGTGAACAAATTTAGAGCTCAAAATTTCGTAAGTATGCAAGTGAACGAGCGTTTAAAAAAGAGTAAAACACATAGCTATTTTATATACTATGGTTCTGGTTGTTGGGGACTGAGTTTGAGCATAGTTCGGTCCATAGCATTCATAAATTTGAACGTTGGCAACATGTTCTCGAGAAAAAATAGTCAAATACGGGAACTTTGAAAAATGGGTCTACAGGTGTAGTGTCCCGTCCCGCTCGGTCAATCGGAGGAATCGAAACGCCGACGGCGCTCGGACTTAGCCTTGCAACGACTGCTCGAAGACTCGCTCGGTCGAGGCGACTCCTCGCTCATGTGGGGTAGTTTCGATGAACTTGTCTCGTCTTAGCCTTCACATAATAACTCACATGTTTTCAACTTGCACAAGTTAGGCTTAATAATAAAATAGACGCATCCACATAGCTAAGGAAATAATCCCGATGGGTCAAAATGTATTTGAACATGGAAAAAGGTCCCACGGTCTGCTAGAAGTCTACTCAGCATGCTTTCAAATGACACTCGGTCCTTCGTCCCGTGGCTTGGGAGAAGGAAGTTGGCCTAAGTTGTTAAGTTGCCTCAATACTCGAATTAGTCTAAGTCGTAGGCGTCGCCCGCGTGAATGCTTGATAAAGCATGCACGGTCCCGTCGTCCAAGGCTTGGCATAGCCTTCGCATGTCCCGTGGTTTCAGTCGTGTTGCACGGCTTGTGGCTTAAGTCTAGGCACCCAAAACCTTGGTTGTTCAAGTCGAATGCATGCACGGCACGTTCTCTCGATACGAAGCTCGACATAGCCTTTGCTCGTCAAGTCGTTGCACAATTAAGTTAGACAAAGTTATGCCGATCGATCTAAGCCATTTCTAGCACTGTCTCGCTCTATCTGCGGTTGTCAAGTCACATAGTCCCATAAGAACAAGGCTCATCATATAAACTATGTGACTTGAGCGATAGCGTCGCCTAAAGAACATGGTCTATCTAAGGCACGAGCCACGGTTGGTTAGTAAAAAGTATGCCACGGACAAAGGAAGTCCATGCGACTGGTTGTCACCGAGATCGGTCCCGCTAAACTGGTTGTCGCTGAGATCGGTCCCGCTACTTGGGAGTCTCGATAAGTCTCGTTCACAAAATCAGTCCCGCTACTTGGGAGTCTCGCTAAGTCTCGATAAGGAAGCACACGAGATCGGTTCCGCTACTTAGGAGTCTCGCTAAGTCTCGATAAGGAAGCACACAAGATCGGTCCCGATACTTGGGAGTCTCGATAAGCAAGCATGCGAGATCGGTCCCGCTACATGGGAGTCCCGATAGAAAGATGGAAAGCATGGTCATGGTTAAGGAAGGACTTGATAGATCGAGTTGAGTCTTGCATGGTAATTGGACAACTTGCACGTAAGGGCGAAATTTCTCGAGCGATCCCGGGGCGTCGGGTTTGTGTCGGCCTAGGAGGAATTGCAGATATTGTACGGCCTTCATCGACGGTACGACTCGATTGAAGTGAACCGTTACAATATAGGCTACGGGTCATTCGGTGGGAGCTCGTATCTCACCACGCGAATGGTCACCGTATGCATAAGATCCAGGATAGCTTGACATTGCTAGTGACCACTCATATAGATGTGTCGACAAGAGCGACTATCCGTGTGTATGTCTTTAGATTTCGTCGAGTACTAGCAGGTTACAAGTTGGGTTATCAAGTTACGCTTATAGCAAGCGCTAACCTTGAATCGACACGGATTATGGTGTGTACGGTTGCAACACCAATTCTAGAGCCTAAGAGTTAGCTATAGCAAGGATACGTGCTTCGCCATAAATATGGCCTCGTCTCGAGTTAAGTCAGGAATGGCCATAAGGCAAGTTAATTAAGTCTGGTTGATACTTGGAAGGTACGGCCTCAATTCTAAGGCACGAGCAAGTGTATTGGCACGACCAGCACGAGTCGTTCTCTTGACGTTGTTGGCACGAGAATGGTCTACAAGCACATGAAATAATTGAAAGTCTTGGCACGGTCGAGTTGCATAAGTTTCTGCTTGGTGAGGCACTGTCTCGAATACATTGAAGTCACGAATAGAGTATAGCACGAACATGTCGTTGCGTTGCCAAGTATAGGCCAAGACGTATTTGTCCTAAAATTTATCCTAAGGCAAGACTAACAATACAATCAAAAAGGAATTAAGCTGCACAAAATAAATAAACGTGTCAGTTTTGTATGGGTGGGCGAGAAGCTCACTCCACTAGTACAGTTGAGTACTGACACCCGCACAGATTTTATGTGCAGACACAAGTAGAAGCTCGTGGTACGGAGCTCGCTTGGACGCGTCGAGGCATAGAGTTCCTTGGCGATTCAAAGCGTGCGGCCGCGTGGAGTCAAGACTTATACGAGACATAATGTATTGACATTGCCTTCCGAAGCTTCTGCTGGTCAAGCATTGTATCGAGAGATGAGAGAGAGCAGAGTGACATGTAAAATGAGAGAAAAGTGAGCTTGAGAGACTTGTAATCATGGCCTTGCGTCCTATTGAAATCTTATTGTTCAATATCAATAAAGAGCACTTTTGAATAACTTGTGTTTTGCCTCTAAATTTCCGCTGCATGTTCAATGTTTCTGCTTGGGACTTCTGTGCGACGACCTCGTCGCAGCCGCTATAATCGACCGTTATAAAACTGTCTTCCACGAGCGCAATCTAGGCTCGTACGGCATCACGCCTTAGCGAGAATGATCGCTCCTACGGAAGCGGGATGTGACATAATGGTATCAGAGCACGGCTTTACGTCCTTGGACTTCAAGTCGAATATCTCTGTTTTGAAAGCTCGTTCATGGAAAAAAAAAGTGTGTGCTCTCTCTCAAATGTCCCACAGCATGTCCATACAATAAGTTTACATATTTTTAAAAGCTCGTACAAGTGTTCAATCGAACGCATCGATAGGCGATGGCCTTTGTGTCGAACGGTGTCAAACTTGAGTTGATAGAAAACTCATGCTAAAGTCAGCAAGTCGCATGCGTGCCTAAATAGTCCTACGTCGACATTAGCAAATGATCGTGCCAAATCAGAGTATAGTCCGTACGGGATGGCTATGCACACGGCCTTTTGGCTAAGTTGGGACCTCGATTTTTTGGTGCAAACGAATCGCGAGCCTTGTCACGACCCGCACCCGCTCATCGGATACGAGACGTGTCCAAGTCCAGCCTACACCGCAGTATCGACGGTAGAATGTTGTCTAGTACATACAAGTCACAGAAACTATGTCCAACAAGGTAATCTAAATTTCATCCACAGAAAGTAAAATCACATCTGAATCCAATAAATGCAACTGAAATAAAGGACTGAATAATATAACTGAATTTCAAGTAGTTCAAGTCATGTCTGGTGGACACAAATCCACTACCAGTAGACGGAATAAGATAAGACAGGAACGATACAACTGAAACCAACTATGCTAAACACCAACTCAACAATACTGTGATCTGAATGTTGGCTCAACACTGCTTGTCTCCACCTGGCTCAAGTGTTGGTAACCTGAAGAGATCATTGTAGGCCTTAAAAATGAAAGTCACGCTGAGTTGATCAGGACAAAGTCCAAAAGTCACGCTGAGTTGATCAAGACAGAGTCTAAAAGTCACGCTAAGTTGATCAGGACAATATTTAAAAGTTACGCTGGGAGACAGCTCATCATTTGTCAGAGTGTCATTATGACTGACAGCACGACAGTCGAAGAATGTCCCTTCGTATGCCACGTATGTACGGAACTCGAGAGATCACAGCTGACTATTGCGTGACTTTTGAAATCTTCTTCAGCAAGATTCAGCCTTCGTCAAATTGGCGTACCAAAAGAGCTTATTGTCATTTAATGCGACTGACAAGGCAATCACTGTCAGAGATTTTGTGTCAATCGAGGCACGTCGAATCAAGACAGCTGGCAGTCCTGACTCAAGTCTGCGTGTATTTTGAACTTCTATGCTCCTTCCTCAAGTCTGCGTGTATTTTGAGCTTTCTGTCTCAAGTTTGCGTGGATTTTGAAGCTTCTTGCCCCACGTCTGCGTGGATTTTGAAGCTTTCTGTCCCAAGTCTGCGTGGATTCTGAAGGTTTTTGCCCCAAGTCTGCGTGGATTCTGAATCTTCTTGCCCCAAGTCTACGTGGATTTTGAAGCTTTCTGACCCAAGTCTGCGTGGATTTCGTCTTCAACAAGTCTGCGTGGATTTCATCAAATTAGAGTACGTGGCAGCCATGCCATTGATCTCTCACCAGCGTGTCCTGTAACTTGCACACGACTCATGCATGATTGCCATGTGTCCAACAGTTACAGGCCACGTCCAGTAACTGCTTATAACCTTGCGTATGTTAAATCCTGCGTGATTTTCAACTAGGCACAGGCTGTGAAGACAGTTATCTTTTCAGTTATTTTTGACTCTATAAATAGAGTTCTTTTTCTCATTCATTGTACAGATACATAGTTATCTAAATTACTGTCAAAATTTTGAGAGCTTTTCTTCTTCGCATCGTCCAAGGGATAAAGCGATCGTCCTCTAGATCGGATTCCTACAGTTGTAATTTTCCCAGAAATACAATAAATAAAGTGAATTTATTTATGGAAAATAAATTGGCGACTCTGCTGGGGAAAACCATCTCCTCTTCTGAGATGGCAACAACTCAATGTGACACTTCGTCAATCGGCTCGACGAAGAAGGTGATATCGATCCAATTCGATCAACTCGCCTATGAAGAAATGCTGCGGGCTAAGGGTGGCAAGCCCACTTCAGCCTCCATCACCACTGCCAAGTCGAAGGGACGATCTGTCTATGTCCCTAAGAATCTGTTGGCAACCAAGGGTGAAGTTTCTGCCACAGTGTCTACTCCTAACACTGGCACGGACTCTACTTCAAGCATGCACACTCTTGTGTGCTCGAAGTCGACAGCAGTCAAAAGTCACGCTGACAGCACTGACTCCTTAGTCAAGCCTGTTCCAGCGTGCAATCTCAAAGTTAAAAGTCACGCTGGCAGTACTGGCTCCTTAGCCAAATCTGTTCCAGCGTGTATTTCTAAATTCAAAAGTCACGCTGACAGTACTGGCTCCTTAGCCAAATCTGTTCCAGCGTGTATTTCTAAATTCAAAAGTCACGCTGACAGTACTGGTTCCTTAGCCAAATCTGTTCCAGCGTGTATTTTCAAGTCAAATCTTTATGACTCAGTGTGCGTACCAAAATCTGGCTCTTTAGCCAAGACTTTATACGCTGACAATACTGGCTCCTTAGCCAAATTGTCACCAACATACTCAAAGAAGAATAGCTCTTTAGCTATCTCTTCTTCTTTGTCAAGTTCTACTAGAACTGGGGGTAGTTTTGCTAGAACTCCTCCACACAAAGTCCCTTCGAAAAGAAATAACTCTTTAGTTGTTTCTTCTGCTCCTGTAGTGTTTACTTCAGGAACAGCTTTGACTGACAATTTTGCTAGTCAAAGAAAAGAAGATGGTCTTTTGACTACTCTTCCTTCTGGACATTCTATGTCTCAAAACTTGAATAAGTCTAAGAAGAAACATTCCTTAATGTCTTCTTCTACGACTTCTTCGAATTGGGCACATAATTTGTCTATAACAGAGGGTCTGTTACCAACTCCTAATCAAAGGGATGGTTCAACTCTTCTTTCTCTGCAAATATCCAGATCAACGGAAGGAAAACTCCAAGTATCAAAAACTAATATGTTACCTCCAACTGATCTAAGAACAAAACTCAATCAAATCCGTTTGGGAAGTACTTCTGGTACTAAGAAACCACACCAATCGGATATGAAAACAAAAGATCCAGATGCAGAGTATGCTAGAAATTATGTGGCTCGGATTAATTATTCTCTATATAATCAAGAGCCATCAAGACCCAAGAACCGGAAATATATTCCTAAAAATACACAAAGAATGTTCTCTGATATATCCCAATCTTCACAGACAGATTTACGAGAACACCTTCAACAGAAGAGAAGGAATAATTCTGTGTCAATGGATCATGCTGAATGTGACTTCCAGCCAAGAATTATAATTCAATGCAGATGTCAATCAAGGGATCAGGACCATGTTGATCATGACTGTGACTTTCAACCGAGAGTCATAATGCAATGCAGATGTCAAACTAAATAACAATTTGTCTTCAATCGGATTCAGTATGAACCCATGCCTGATGAAAATGAACCTCTGTTGCTTCTGTCAACATGACCTCTCGGGATACTGGGGGTAGAACTGATAGTCCAGATGGAGTATACAGAGGCACCAGAGCAAGAGTCCTGGCTTCTAGTCAAAGGACTTTGATTTCTGAAGATGATTCTGAATTTCTTGGAGAATCTAACTTCCCACCTCTGCCTACTGGGGGTAGTTCTCCTACAAATGACTTTGATACACAAAGTAATGATTCAGAACATACAACATCCACCAGTTCATCAATAATCCCTCGTACGGTCACGACTTATATGGTCGATGGGAGTACTGATGAACCTTCTTCTTCCTTGACTCATCAAGAACAATGAATTGCTTCTTTGGAACAACAAATGAAATCCATGGCTGATACTATGAAGTCGATGTATGAACTCATGGCAACCCAAATACAAAATCGACAGACTGTACCAGATGCCATACCAATTGACACTGGTGTAAGTCCAGTTCATGTTCCTCCAGCAGTACAATCCAATACTCCTGGACAAGCTCAACCAAATCCTAGTCTCTCCGGAGCTGGGGGTAGTGCTTATAATGCTGTTCCTCCTCCCAACTATTCTCTGCAAGCTACAACTCCACAATCCTCCGGAGTTGTTACTGAAGAATTGAGGAATCTCAAAACTCAATTTGAGGTATTCAAACAGAAGGATGGTTTACAAAGGTTAGGCATTAAGCAACCTTATCCGGTAGAATGGAAGCAAGTATCATATCCTCCTAAATACAAGCCTCCTACTATCTCATTTTATGATGGAACCACTTCTCCGAGTCAATTTATTAATCACTTTGAAGTGATGATTGACCAACTGCAACCAAGTGACGCCCTCCTTACTCGGGTGTTCGTCGGATGTCTCAAAGGAACGGCTTATGAATGGTATAGAAGTCTCCCAGATGGGTGTATTACCTCATTTGCCGGTTTCAAACAAATGTTCCTTGAACGGTTCTATGAAGGGCTCAATGACATGACTATGTCTGCTCTTATTAGAATCAAGCAGAAAAATAATGAAACTACAGAGGAATTCATTGAACGGTTTCGAAGAGAAGCTCTGAAGACGCCTCTTGGAACTCCTGATGCTGTCACCATCGACACATGCAAATCAAATTTGTTGCCAATCATCAGCATGTGGACAGGATCTACTCAATTTTAAGATTGGTCTTCCTTCATAGTTAGTGCCAAAGCCGCAGAAATTAGTGCTGAAACCTTCAAAAGCTTAGGAGTGCAAATGACTCCCAAGGAAACAGGTCAAGGTACTAACAATAATGCTAAATCCAATACTCGCAAGGGAAAAGAAACCCTTGAAGTTAATCTTCAGAGTAAAGATGCATCGACTGTTCAAACTCCTCCTGCCTCTACAACTCAACAACCAAGAGCACCTCGCCCCAAAGAAGAATACTCTTTTGATGACGACGATGTCCTTGGTATCTTTGAATGTCTGCTGAAAGGTAATAAAATACAATTACCTGAAATCAAGAAACCTGATGAAGCTGGTAAGACGAATCATCCTAAATACTGTCCATACCATAGAATGTTGGGTCATACAATTTGTACATGTTATGTACTAAAAGGAAAGATCCAGGAAATGATTAAATCTGGAGCTATCTCTCTTACTCCGAAAGAGAAGACCGTCACCTCCAACGTCGTCTCTATGCAATTCGGAGATTTCCCTCCTCAACTCCTTGAAAGCGGGATCGTTCCTATTCCCAAGGCAACTCTTGAAATAGTGAATATTCTTCTCCACAGTCTGAAGGATTAGTGCCAATCACTATGAAAATAGGAGAAATTATGTGGATTCATCCTGATCTAGTGGCAGATTTTGAATCTCCTCCTCTTCAAAAGACTACTTCTCGAAAGTCCAAGAAGGCTGGAAAGATTAAGTTATGTCATATGACTTCTCTTGGATCTACTCCTGACACAGAGTCGAAAGACAAGGAAGAAGCACTTGCTGGTGCTACTAGAACAGGGAAACCTTATCTAAAGGATTATTCCAAGAATCCTGAGGATACTTCCGATATCCTTCCTGCTGACAAAGATGCTCCTAATGTTCCTCTTGAAGAAGAATCATCCACTGTACCTGTTCCTTCAATTGCACCGGTTGAACCTGCTCCTTCCAAACCCACAGCTCTTGAGAAAGGCAAACAACAGGCTCGGTTTGATAAACCAATCAAGAAGTCCCCTCCTCTTGGACTTCAGAAGCCTTATAACTTCGACATTCTAGCTCAACTTGCTAATACTCCAGCTAGAATGTCTCTCTTTGAACTTCTACGTCTTTCCAAAGAGACTCGGGAGACGTTAAGTGAAGCACTTCTTCAGGCTGACTCTTGTCTCACACAATTAAAGAAGCCAGATGAAGAACCTAATGCAACAGTGTATTGGAGATTATCCCAAATATCACCTTTATACAAGACGACATGCTATTAGAGGATAATCGACATGATCGGCCTCTCTATTACACCGGTTATATTGATACGATGAAGATAGATCGTATCCTCATTGATCCAGGGTCTGCTATAAGCATAATACCAAAGAGTTTGCTGGATGAACTAAAAATCCCTCTTCACAAGCTTTCCAAGACGGTTACTACTATCTTGGGATTCAATCAAAGCCGAAGCGAGCCTTTGGGAAAGATTCATCTCAAACTTCAGATAGGTGATTTCAGATCCAAAGTCACTTTCTATGTGATTGAGATCGTGGGATCCTACAATCTTCTTCTGGGGAGGCCCTTTCTTCATGAAAATAATGTGGTGCCTTCTACTCTTCATCAGTGTTTTAAATACATTGACAGCAATGGAAGAGTTCAAAAGGAAGTTGCTGATATAAATCCCTTCCATGGGGTTGAAGCTTATTTCACTGATTCCCGGATATACAAAGAAGAATATACAAGGGTGATACAAGCTATGAAGAAAGAGGATTCGCAAAGTGAGACCTTAATAATTCCTGTTAAAGGTCGAACTACTCAGCAACAATCTTCCAAGCCCTCTGGAGAAGGTTCTTTCATCATTCCAGTAAGTGGACGGATCTCTCCATTACCTCAGTCGTCTACTCAGGATACACTGATCATTCCTGTCAGTGGACGTACTACAGTTCCTGTATCTTCACATATAAAATAGGATACTCTGGTAATCCTGGTTGGAGGGCGGATTACTCTTCCATCTCAAGCTTCAAGGGAGCTCACCTCTTCTGAGCCATTTGTTATCGATCTTAATCGAAACAAAACTTCTTCTCGTTCTTCTTCTCCCCCTTTAGTCATTGATTTGGCTAAGATTTCTAAGGCTCAGCCTTCTTCCGATGTAAATACTGCTACTTTTAAATTTAATGAAAAGTCTCCATCTTTGCAGTATGTTGATGTGTGTAATCATGTTCATAGTTATTTGCATTTGTTAGATGATTTGAAAACAATTACCATAGGAGTGGTACAGACTTTTCATACAGATGTATCCCTCGAATCAGTACAAACTTCATACTTTCTAGTTCCCAGCAGAAAGCCAGGAGACATTCCAATATTCTTTTACAAAGGGCCCCAAAATCCTTCTAACCCTGAAGATGATGACAAAAACGATGATACTGGAAGATTACAGCTACGTCGTTATAGTCAACAATCTAAAGACATCATTAAAAATATGGGCTATGACTTCAGAACTGGCCTTAATAGTGGAAAAAAGAAGAAAAATGCCTGTCCGAATTCCTCCTCTGAAATATGGGAGAACAAAATGCGGATTGGGTTACATTGCTCCTACTCCTTTTATCAATATTGTTCATAAAGATCCCGAATCTGACGAAGATAAGAGGTCTGATTCTTCTAGTACTACCTCTTGGGATTCTGATACAAGTATCGGTGACTTTTACTGCAACATTCTGTCTTCCAACATGGTCTCCATTGACCGTTCTGAAGAAAGTGATGAAGACGAAGGCGAGGTTGAAATTTCACCTGAATCAGAACAATGGGCCCAAAGGTTAGATAATCAATGGGAGTTCCGATTCGAGCAAAAAGAACCTCCGACTGAAGACAAACTTGTTCAAATAGATATTGGCGAAGAGGGATCTCCCAAACCAATATTCATCAGTAAAAGTCTTTCAGAAACTGATAAGCAAGACATGATCAAACTTATTCGTGAATACATCGATGTCTTCGCTTGGAGTTATGAAGATATGCCAGGGCTTGATCCACAAATCGTAACTCATAAACTCAATATCATACCGAATGCTAAACCGATCAAACAACAATAGCGACGATTTCGTCCAGACATTATGGATGCAATTGAAGCTGAAGTCAATAAACTCATGGCCTCTGGGTTTATTAGAGAGGAACAATATCCCGATTGGGTGGCTAATATAGTTCATGTTCTTAAAAAGACTGGCAAGATCAGAGTAATCATAGACTTCTGCGATCTCAATACGGCATGTCCTAAAGATGAATTCCCTCTACCAATCACTGATGTCATGATCGATAATACTTGTGGGTTTGAACGGATGTCATTCATGGACGGGTATTCTGGGTACAATCAGATTAAAATGTTTCCAGATGACGAGAAACACACTTCTTTCAGAACGTCGATCGGTACATACTGTTATACAGTTATGCCATTCGGTCTCAAGAATGCAGGAGCAACTTATCAACGAGCCATGAGCACTATATTCCGCGAACATTTGCGAAAAATAGTCGAATGCTACGTTGATGATATTGCAGTCAAAAGTCGACAAAAAGAGGATCACATCCAGGATTTGAAGACTATATTTGATCTAATGCGTAAGCATCAATTAAAGATGAACCCTACTAAGTCCTTCTTAGGCGTCTCTAGTGGTAAATTTCTCGGCTTCGTCATTACCTCTAAAGGTATACACGTGGATCCCGAGAAGATCAAAGCCATCCAAGAGATGCGTCCTCCACGCACCTTAAAAGAGCTACGAGGATTTCAAGGAAGGATCGCTTATATCAGGAGATTCATCTCTAATCTTTCAGGACGCTGCAGACCATTCAATAAACTTATGAAGAAAGGTGTTTCTTTTGTCTGGAATGATGAATGTCAAAAAGCATTCGACGATATAAAACAATATCTGATGAGCCCTCCAGTATTGGTACCTCCTGTCTCAGGAATACCGTTCCTCCTATATACCCGAGCAATGAGTCATTCACTGGGTGCATTGCTCGCGCAAAAGAATAAAAATGGTCATAAACAAGCCATTTACTATCTCAGTTGTACTATGACCGGAGCTGAACCTCGATATTCACCGGTCGAAAAAGAATGTCTAGCCCTGATGTTCGCTGTCCAAAAGATACGACACTATATCATTGGCCAGACCATTCATGTCATTTCCAGGATTAATCCTATACGGGTTATGATGAAGAAACCCAGTATTTTAAATTCTCGACTGGCTAACTGGGGAATCTTACTTGCTCAATATGATATGCACTATATTCCTCAGAAATCAGTCAAAGGACAAGCTTTAGCTGATTTTCTGGCTGCTCATTCAATTCCAGAAAATTCAAAACTCTATGATGAAATCCCGGATGAAGTCCTAGATTCAAACCAAATTGCTGAAGACAATCCTACTTGGCGTCTATTCTTTGACGGAGCTTCAAGAATAGGTCCTAATGGTGACATTGTCGCTGGAGTTAGAATTGTTCTTGTGTCGCCAGAAGGTCTTATTATCCAAAGAGCTTATTCTCTTGATCAACCATGTTCAAACAATGTAGCTGAGTACAATGCACTACTTATTGGTCTTCAACTCGCTAAACATCTGAATATTTAATATTTGGAAGCGTATGGAGATTCTAAACTCATTATCAATCAGATAAGGGGTACTTATGAAGTTCGCCATCAAGATCTGGTTCCTTATCATAGATCGGCTATATCTATGGCTTCTTCATTTGAAGGGTTCTTTATTGAGCATGTTAGGCGAGCATGTAACACAAAAGCTGATGCTCTTGCTAATCTTGCGGCAGTGTTGGCTATTCCAATTAGACGTCAACAAATGATTGTTGTCTGCAATCGAGAATTATTTCATCTCGAAAACAATCTAACTCTAGGACTTCCAGTTGACATTGAAGAATCAAAATCACATGATGTCAATGCAACAAGAGGATTTGGATTAAGTCGTAAATCATTATCATCTTCATCTGATTCTAGCTTGAAATTTATCTTCAGTAATTCAGCAGAGACTCAGAATACGGATAAAGATTGGAGACTTCCTTTCTTAGACTTCGTATTGTATGATATTCTTCCAGATAATCCGAGTGAGACAGCATCTATCAGACGACGATCACTCAGATTCTATTATAATCATACAACAAAAACCTTATATCGTCGAGCTTATGATGGTTTACTTCTTCGATGTATTGCCGGTGATGAGGCTCAACAAATTATTCGCAAAGCACATGATGGAATTTATGGAGCACATCAGCCTGGACCAAAACTTCAGGACCGTATTCGACGTATGGGTTATTATTGGCCCACTATGGTATCAGACGCCATCGAATATGCAAGGAAGTGTAAAGCTTGTCAAATTCATGCGAATTTTATTCATCAACCCTCAGAATTTCTACATCCAATGGTAGCATTATGGCCCTTTGAAGCTTGGGGCATGGATATTATCGGTCCGATTAATCCGCCGTCATCAAAAGGTCATCGGTTTATTCTAGCAATAACCGATTATTTCTCCAAATGGGCCGAAGCCATTCCTTTATCTGAAGTCAAAACTTCCAATGTCATCAATTTTATCAAGCATCATGTCATCTACAGATTTGGTGTTCTTCGACGCATTATTCATGATAATGGACCACAATTCGTCAGCCAAAAGTTTACTCGATTCTGCGACGATCATCGGATCAACAATGTGGCTTCTACCGCATACAATCCGGCAGCTAACGGATTAGCAGAAGCTTTCAACAAGACCATCATCAAACTCTTAAAAAAGTTTGTCTCTACTAACAAACGTAATTGGAGTGAGAAACTCGGCGAATGTTTGTGGGCTTACCGTACTACAGTTCGTAATGCTACTAAATGTACACATTTCTCTCTGGTGTATGGATGCGAAGCTGTTCTTCCGTTAGAGATTCAAATTCCTTCTTTAAGGATAGCAATCGCTAATGAACTTACTACTGAGAATAATGATCGTATTCGACTTCAAGAATTAGAAGCTCTGGATGAAAAGCGATTATCTGCTCAACGGAATATCGAATTCTATCAAGCTAGAATTTCAAGAGCTTTTAACAAGAAAGTCAGAGTTCGAGCATATCAAAAAGGAGAACTTGTTCTAACAGTCAGACGTCCTATGACTATGACTCATATGAGCAAAGGCAAATTCGATGCAAAGTGGGATGGTCCCTATGTTGTGAGCAGAGTTTTCTCCAATGGAGCTTATCAACTCTCAGAACTGGATGGTCGAAAAGTTATGATGCCTATTAATGGCAAATTCCTTAAAAAGTATTATGTATAAATATAAATACTTGTAAATCATCAGACAAGTTCATGTTTATAAATAAAATTTTATTTTTTTTAATCATGAATGATAGTACATGATTTTAAGGAAGATCACTATCATCCTTCTCTACATTTGGACGCGGACCGCTGCCGTCCTTCTCGAAAATGTGATCAGCAAAAGAGCTGAGAATTTCTTTGCTGGAGCCCACGAGAAACTTGCAAGCAGCCATCCTCATGGCTTCCTCTTCTTCAGTCCTTCCTGGATTAAGCAGAAAATCCAGAATGTCTCGTGATGGCTTGGGTGCAGACGAACCTTCGTCTGCATCTACCTCCTTCGGCTGAACTGGATCGGCAGGACGTTCTTCAGTGCTCTTCTGAACCTTCAAAGCGATTTCAGCCTTCTTGGATGCTTCTTCAGACGACATATTTATGTTGAAGAGTAGAAGTGTTCGTTCTTGTCAGATTTCTGCTATATTTATAGACAGAAGTTCCTCAAATAACGAAGCGACACATTCATCTGACGGTTCGCCCGTTTATTATTGCCTGACGGTTCATCCATTCATTTATTACATTCATCCGACGATTTGTCCGTTCATTAATGCCTGACGGTTCTCACATTCATCCGACAGTTAGCCCGTTCGTTATAATCTGACGGTTAACTCGTTCGTTCATCATCGTCTGACGATTCATCCGTTCATTATCATCAAAAACCATAAAAAATTGAGTTCGAAGATATTTTTATGTTTGAATTCTATTTTTTAATTAGTATTAAACTAAGATCATTTCTGGTTTAATATTATATGATAGAATTACAAAGTTTGTTTGTATGTTCTATTCTATTGAAATGTGTCATGTATTATTTACCTCTGAACATATTTTCTATGAATATATCATTACCAAAACAGCAAAATCAAAAATCAGATCAAGAATTCTCATTTGCTTTCATTCAGAATCAAAATATGGAATACAAGTGAAAATGAAAGAGATTCACTTATTAGGAGTTATCAACTCCCTGATACGTTCAAGAACAGCATTCAGTTTCTCTTCATAAGCTTTTTGAACTCTTTCAGCTGCTTCAACTGTGACATTTTGCTCATCAAAAACAATGATAGCAGATTGGATGCGGTTAACTTCTTTAATCTGTTCCGCCTGCATCTGCTCTCGCTCCTTTTGAAGAGTGTCACAGCGTTCGGCTTCAGAAATATAAGCAGCAACGACCTCAGCTTGCTCTGTTTCTATAACAGCAATTCGCTCTTGGAGACGAGCCAACTCCTCTTTCAATTTCTTCAGCTCTTCAGCTTTGGATACTTTGTCTTTCTCCGGAAGCTCTACTCTCTGACGAGTAGCTAATATTTCTTCACCTTTTTCTACTAATTTCTCAGAAGAAGAGGCAAGAAAAGCTTCTAAAGCAGCTTGCTGGGACTGGACTTCATGCTCTAGTTGACTGATTTCAGTCGCAGTTAAAGAATCAATGTCTTCCTTCTTAGTCTCCCAGTATTTTCGGATAGTTATTTCCAACTCATCTAGGAGATGTTCGAAGAAGATGCACTGAGACTCGCAACCAGCATATCGCAACGCCATGAGCGGGAACTTTACCATAGCTCAAAGATCAGAAAAGGGCATAGCTTCATCCTTCAAGAAACGTCTGGTGTATGTATCTAGATATGCGTAAATGATCTCTGAATACATTCCCAGAGTTTTTGCTAGTCCAGTCTCGAACCCAGGAGTCGTTGTCATCATTAAAGAAGAAGCCTGAATGTTCTCTATCCTGGGAACAGAAGTGTGTGCGACTGGAGAAGTTGGCAAGTGTGAACTCCCTTCATCAGCATCAGCCTGGATAAGCGGAGCATGAGTTGAACTCATTGCTGCAGCAGTTCCTACAGTCAAATAATAATAATAATAATATATATCAGTATATAAAGAAAAATAAACAGTAGAAACAGAATTTGAAATAAAATTCTACCAGGTTGAGGTTCATATTCGATATGTGAAGGGAGTCTGGCATCTTCTCGTAGCCGGTCCATGATAGTGTCCGACACCTGCTTCATGTGGCTGCTTCCAGCTCCAGAATTACTAGCCGCTGGAGCATTGTCTGGAGATTAAGCAGGTTCGGGGCTAAGTTCCATTCTGTTACCCCTGACTTTATCCTCATCATAAGGAGTAGAAGTGCCAGCATGCCAATCATCACCTTCTTCAGCTTCTTCTTCTTCTTCTTCAAATTCTTTTTCATCTCCGGCTTCAAGATGAGTCTCTGATCTGGAGTCCATTATGTTCACATCTTCATCTATTCCTTGAGATGGATGAATCTCAGGAACAGTGATGACAGCAAGTTCAGTATTGACTGCCGGTTCAGTCTCCCCTGGAATATCAGTTCGAAGAATGATGTCTGTACAAACATTCTTCAACAAGTCATCAGCAGCCGGTAGCTCGGACGTTTGCACGTCTTCATCGCCTCTGGCTGAAGAAATGTCTTCTTCAACATGGGTTCTAGGAACTTTCGGCTGTTCTGTAACTTCTGCTGGGGCATGTTCTTCTTTAGAATAATCAATTTGGTCATCCAGTGCCTGAATGACGCCTTCTGTCCCATGCTCAAATGGGATTATCCTCGTCTCTGAGGGTTCAATAGCTACTCCACTTGTTGTAGGAGCAGTCATTTCCTGAGCTTGAATAGACTCTACCTCAGTATGTTCAGTTGAAGCTGCCGAAAAGTGAACATCATCAGACTCTGTCTTCTCAGTAGAAGCCGCTTCATTAATTTCTGGCAAAACTCCTCCACTCATAATTGTTTCTAGGAGTTCATTGCCCTTCATTTTGCTGACGGACTTCTTGACATACTTGCCTCTCGACCTCCTTATCAAAGGAGCGTCGTCTTCATCAGTCTCTTCGTCTTTATCGGCGGCATCATCTTCGTCAACTGAGATACCACCTAAAGATGAAGTAGCAGTCACTGAGACCCCTTTCTTCTTCTTCTTAGATGCCTGAGACTTAGTACTCTTCTTGGAGACTGTCTCAGACTCATCACTTCTCTTCCTCTTAGACAGGGATACAAATATGGGCGGGAGAACTTCATCAGAAAAATTTCCCTCCTGGAATAATTCGTATAGGGGTTCAACCTCCGTTGTCTCATCTTCGGGTTCTGGAGGAAATTGTTGAATAACAGTTTTCTTCTTTGACCTCTTCGATGGAGCTAGCTCATCCTCCGTAACAAAGGTCTTCAGATTGAAACTCGGCTTGAAAGTGCTTGACGACACATAGAAGCGAGCATATGTATAAAGCATCTTTGTCCCTGAGCTAGATAAAGGATTAGGCATAGAGAATACAGCTTTTGTATCTCTAGCCGCAAAATATCTCCAAGCCCGAGCTCCGTCAATAAGCCCTCCACGAGCAGAAAGGCAAGTGGTGGCGTTCCCAACGTGAAGTTGGTCATATCCGAATTGTCTAGCAAATCGGCTTGGTAAATATGGATCCAGATACGTCATCTCTTCATGACGGTATACTAGATGAGACGGCCTGATTCTCTGCAACCATTGGAAGGCTACGTCATCTAGCCTGTTTCCTATATCTCCGTCCATCATATTCAAGGGCATGCTTTCATAACCCAATGGTGGAGGGACACATTGAATGGACCAATGTGAAGCTCGATTCAAGATATTTCTGCATTCTGGAAGGGTGTGAACCTTCCAGAAAGTCTCTCCAGAATACCTCTCCAAGAAAAGACTGCCACTCCCTCCTGCCCCTGGAGGTATCAAGCCATCATGATGGAGGAGAAGCCAACCATATAAATATGTGAAGGGCATCTCTATCCTTGGAAATTCTTTAGTCATCCTCCTCTGATCAGATAGCATGTTGGTTACAAAATTCCGAAGACCTGCATTCAGCCTACAGGTCATCGCTGATAATAAATCTAACTTGTAACCATACATAAAGCGCACCGCTGCAAAGATAACGCCTCTATGTATCCTGTCCAAGGAGCTGGAGCCAGGAACGATGAATCTTCTTAACCACAGAGATAGGAATCCGGCCAAATGACCGTTCCTCGACAGAATCTTTCTGCTCTGTCTCATATAAGAGCTGAAGGTGGTTCCAGCTTTGAACTCGTACCAGTCTTCAGTGATCGTGAAATCCTTGCAGTCATATTTCTCCAGCAGATAAATGATTTCACTCTCAGAGAGAGGTTTGAAGTTGCTAATCTGATACCATCTCTTCTCGTTTATTTTCTTCTCATCCTTTTCACGGTTCATGAAAAGGTAGGACATCCACTTCTGGATGTGGTTGCCAGCTTCATCTTTAGAACTCTTGTAATATAGAGTACATGTGCCAAAATGGCACATCATCTCTTCAAATAGATGTACCATCTCTGGGTTCTTCTCTGACAGAAAATTCAGCTCTTCTGTCGTAGGCACGTACTCCTCATACGGCAACGTGCCTGAAGGCAGGTGTGAGATATATTCCATCTCATGAAGGGCGAAGCCCATCTCCCCTTTCGGAGTCATGAATGTTCCCGTCCTGTGGTTATACCTCTCAACCAATGCCAGGAACAGGAAGGGGTTAGGCCTGAAGCCGTAGGATGAATTAACGACTGCATCATAAAGGTTTATCTTCTTTAACTCAGTCTCAAAATTCTCCAAAGCCCAGTGGACCAAAGTCCTCCATCTCACATTCTCCTGATTCATTAAGCCGTTCATCCTCGGCGTCGAATCAGTGGGGTAGAATGCATTCTTGTTTGACATGAATTCGTTTATGAAAATGGGCATCCTGAATGGCATTAATATTGACGAGTCTTCAGGTGGTATGCATCCAGGCTTCAAACCCCGAAACATGGATACATGATTCTCCGGGGCACTGAAGAATCCCTCCTTTCTGTAAATTATACGGCTCGCCTTCGCCTGCTGATATTCAGTTAAATGCCAGGACATCTTCCTGGGATAGCTGGCATGCATGAATCTCATGATTGATAAGCCTCTGGAAACCTTCGGCCAGTACATGGGCTGGTTTACATCACCTTCGAAGTAGAAGCACACTTTCTCTCTGATGCCCTTCGGCTGAGATTTCTGTGCTATGGCATCTCCGAACAAAAATGCTGGTTTCTTGTGAGACACCAAATCCAGACTCTGAAAGGGTTGTCCATTCATTAAGCAGAGTAGGGTTGTATGGTCTTGATTGGCCAACAATGATAGTCTAGCTTCTGGAAGATCAAATTGGGGAAAGTACACATGAGATAAATCATGTTTAAATGAGAAACTCAAGTGCCCTTCATAATCTGCTTCTTCGCTTCGGATGTTCACTACAGAAAATAAAAGAAGACAAGGTCAGAAATATTTCAGTAAAGTCTATGTCTACAAGCCTTATGCGTGAACAGCAGTGTTTCGAAGGAAATTTTAAAAGTCACGCAGACTTCAGACAGATATATTATCAAGACACGCTGAATGATTTATTCACGCAGGTGTCTAATTCACGCAAAGTCCAGACAGATTAGGATGAAAGTCACGCATCATTGTCAGAATCACATTTAAGTGAAAATGACAAAAACACGCTGACAGATCAAGACTAATCTATCCAGAGGATGACTCTCAGAAGTCTGCGTGACTATTTCAACATGGACATTTTTGCCAACATGTGAAAAATCATGCAGAATCATCATGAAAGCTGCGTGAATAATTCAACATTGACATCTCTGCCAACATGTGAAAAATCACACAGAGTTCTCATGAAAGCTGCGTGAATAATTCAACATGGACATTTCTGCCAACATGAAAAATCAAGCAGAGTCATGAGAGCCATGCTCCTTTGCGTGAAACACAGAGCTTCGTAAATACGAAGATGTGAAGTATGGCCGACCCTAAAGAGGGGGCATACTTTATTAATATCCTTTACCCTAAGAAGGGGGGATATATTTCTAAAGTTCATTATTTGTTTTAAAATCCTAAAATTTATATGTGGAGTTCATCTTCATCAAGTCATCTTCAAAACAGTTTGTATTCCCCCATTACTTACGCTGCAAAGGAGGATGCGTGACTTCGCGTCGAGGGAGTCTGTCAGTAGTGGCACGCGACGAAGTCGCAGGGGCTTTCCCCTTGGCCTGAGCATCGGCTTTCTTGGGAGCCATTGCTGCTGAGAAGGAGAAGAAGAAGTCGGGGAAGAAGAAGTTCGTCGAGGAAGATGAAGTTCTCTTCGGTAAATTCTCTCTCTAAAAGCAAGTAAAGAAGGAAAGAAGTGATCTATGGCTTATTTATAGGTTCATGAAGAATTCCAAACGGCAATATCATTATTTGCCTCGATTTAGGAGCTTGATACGGGATCCTAACTGCACAGAATCCCAACAGTCCAATCATTTAGGAGTAAATATCTCTTTAAAGTCATCTCAGCGTGACTAAATTCATTTTATCATCTTGATTTCAAAGTATTTCGAAATAATTTATCATTTTTTGAAAACTTTGAAGGGGGTTTTGTAGGCCTTAAAAATGAAAGTCACGCTGAATTGATCAGGACAAAGTCCAAAAGTCACGCTGAGTTGATCAAGACAGAGTCTAAAAGTCACGCTAAGTTGATCAGGACAATATTTAAAAGTTACGCTGGGAGACAGCTCATCATTTGTCAGAGTGTCATTATGACTGACAGCACGACAGTCGAAGAATGTCCCCTCGTATGCCACGTATGCACGGAACTCGAGAGATCACAGCTGACTATTACGTGACTTTTGAAATCTTCTTCAGCAAGATTCAGCCTTCGTCAAATTGGCGTACCAAAAGAGCTTATTGTCATTTAATGCGACTGACAAGGCAATCACTGTCAGAGATTTTGTGTCAATCGAGGCACGTCGAATTAAGACAGCTGGCAGTCCTGACTCAAGTCTGCGTGTATTTTGAACTTCTATGTTCCTTCCTCAAGTCTGCGTGTATTTTGAGCTTTCTGTCTCAAGTTTGCGTAGATTTTGAAGCTTCTTGCCCCACGTCTGCGTGGATTTTGAAGCTTTCTGCCCCAAGTCTGCGTGGATTCTGAAAGTTTTTGCCCCAAGTCTGCGTGGATTCTGAAGCTTCTTGCCCCAAGTCTGCGTAGATTTTGAAGCTTTCTGACCCAAGTCTGCGTGGATTTCGTCTTCAACAAGTCTGCGTAGATTTCATCAAATTGGAGTACGTGGCAGCCATGCCACTGATCTCTTACCAGCGTGTCCTGTAACTTGCACACGACTCATGCATGATTGCCATGTGTCCAACAGTTACAGGCCACATCCAGTAACTGCTCATAACCTTGCGTATGTTAAATCCTGCATGATTTTCAACTAGGCACAGGCTGTGAAGACAGTTATCTTTTCAGTTATTTTTGACTCTATAAATAGAGTTCTTTTTCTCATTCATTGTACAGATACATAGTTATCTAAATTACTGTCAAAATTTTGAGAGCTTTTCTTCTTCGCATCGTCCAAGGGATAAAGCGATCGTCCTCTAGATCGGATTCCTACAGTTGTAATTTTCCCAGAAACACAATAAATAAAGTGAATTTATTTATGAAAAACAATCATCAGGTCCTCAGAGGACTAGCAAGATACATAATATACAAGTATTTCTAACAGTTTATCATGCATAAAGAAAATTCAGGATATAAACAGGAAAAGACTAAATGACCACGAGACATAAATTGTAATGCCCCGCTCCGTACGGTGCATTATGATGAGTCGTTGACTCGAAGAGTTGCATTGACCCGATGAAGTATCGATGTGAATCGATGCAAGAGCTACGTTAGCCAAAGGTAAGCTTTGAGTCGATTGGAATCTATGAATCGAATCGATGCAAAAGATAAGTCCCATTTGAAGCAAGTGCTAATTTTAGTTGATCTGGTGTGTAGACTATGCTTTTACACTGGACGATAAGAGGTCGGCATTTTGTCTTATTCAGTGAAGTATCCGCGAAACTAAATCGTCGCCTTGCAACGGAGTGTGGCATGGGCACGATAGGCCAAATCAATCGAGTAGTCCAAAAGAATGGCTAAGTCCGAGTGATTGCTATGCAACCAAGTTATGGAATCGAGCCGCTTCAGCTCGGCAAAACGACAAGGCTGTAGGCCTTTAAAAATGACAGTCATGCTGTGTTGATCAGGACAGAGTCAAAAGTCACGCTCAGTTGATCAGGACAATATTTACAAATCACGCTGGGGAGACAGCACATTATTTGTCAGAGAGTAATTATGACTGACAGCACAACAGTCGAAGAATGTCTCTTCGTATGCCACGTATGCACAGAATTCGAGAGATCACAGCCGTCTATTGCGTGATTTTCAAAATCTTCTTCAGCAAGACTCAACCTTCGTCAAGTTGGCGTACCAAAAGAGCTTCTTGTCATTTAATGTGACTGACAAAAGCAATCACTGCCAGAGATTTTGTGTCAGTCGAGGCACGCTGAATCAAGACAGCTGGCAGTTCTATCCTCAAGTCTGCGTGGATTCTGAAGTTTTCTTCATCAAGTCTGCGTGGATTCTAAAGCTTCTTGCCCCAAGTTTGCGTGGATTTTGAAGCTTTCTACCCCGAGTCTACGTGGATTTCGTCTTCACCAAGTCTGCGTGGATTCTGAAGCTTCTTGCCCCAAGTTTGCATGGATTTTAAAGCTTTCTACCCCGAGTCTGCGTGGATTTCGTCTTCAACAAGTCTGCGTGGATTTTATCAAATTAGAGTACGTGGCAGCCATGCCACTGATCTCTCGTCTGCGTGTCCTGTAACTTGCACACGACTCATGCATGATTGCCATGTGTCCAACAGTTACATGCCACGTCCAGTAACTGCTCACAGTCTTACGTATGTTAAATCCTGCGTGATTTTCAACTAAGCACAGGCTGTGAAGACAGTTATCTTTTTAGTTATTATTTTTGACTCTATAAATAGAGTTTTTTTTCTCATTCATGGTACAGATACATAGTTATCTACTGTCAAAATTTTGAGAGATTTTCTTCTTCGCATAGTCCAAGGGATAAAGTGATCGTCTTCTAGATCAGATTCTCACAGTTGTAATTTTCCTAGATACATAATAAATAAAGGAATTCATTTATGGAAAACAAATTGGCGACTCTGCTGGAGAAAACCATCTCCTCTTCTGAGATGGCAACAACGCAATACGATACTTCGTCAATCGGCTCGACGAAGAAGGTGATGACGATCCAATTCGATCAACTCGCCTATGAAGAAATGCAGCGGGCTAAGAGTGGTAAGCCCACTACAACCTCCATCATCACTGCCAAGTCGAAGGGACACTCTGTCTATGTCCCTAAGAATCAGTTGGCAGCCAATGGTGAAATCTCTGCCACAGTGTCTGCTCCTAATACTGGCAAGAACTCTACTGCAAGCACGCACACTCTTGTGCGCTCGAAGATGACAGCAATCAAAGATCACGCTAACAGTACTGGCTCCTTAGCCAAATCTGTTCCAGTGTGTGTCTCCAAAGTTGAAAGTCACGCTGACAGTACTGGCTCCTTAGCTAAATCTGTTCCAGCGTGCAATTTCAACCTCAAAAGTCACGCTGACAGCACTGGTTCCTTAGCCAAGTCTGTTCCAGTGTGTAATTCTAAAATCAACAATCACGCTAACAATACTGGCTCCTTAGCCAAATCTGTTCCAGCGTGTATTTCGAAAGTCAAAAGTCACGCCAACGGCACTGGTTCTTTAACCAAGCCTGTTTCAGCGTGTATTTCATCTAAGAAGAATAGCTCTTTAGCTATCTCTTCTTCTTTGCCAAGTTCTACCAGAACTGGGGGTGGTCTTCCACACAAAGTCCCTTCGAAAAGAAATAACTCTTTAGTTGTTTCTTCTGCTCCTGTAGTTTTTACTTCAGGAACAGCTTTGACTGACAATTTTGTTAGTCAAAGAAAAGGAGATGGTCTTTTGACTACTCTTCCTTCTGGACATTTTATGTCTCAAAACTTGAATGAGTCTAAGAAGAAACATTCCTTAATGTTTTCTTCTATGACTTCTTCGAATTGGGCACAGAATTTGTCTAGAAAAGGTCTGTTACCAACTCCTAATCAAGGGGGTGGTTCAACTCTTCCTTCTCTGCAAATATCCAGATCAATGGAAGGAAAACTCCATGTTTCCAAAACCAATATGTTACCTCCAACTGATCTAAGAACAAAAATTAACACTTCTGGTGTTAAGAAACCATACCAGTTGGAAACAAGGATAAGAGATCCAGATGCAGAGTATGCAAGAAACTATGTGGCTCATATTAATCATTCTCTATATAATCAAGAGCCATCAAGACCCAAGAACAGGAAATATATTCCTCAATCTTCACAAACAGATTTACGAGAATATCTTCAACAGAAGAGAAGAAGTGATTCTGTGTCAAAGGACCATGCTGAATATGACTTCTATCCAAGAGTCATAATTCAATGCAGATGTCAATCAATAGCTCATGATCATGTTGATCATGAATGTGACTTCCAGCCAAGAGTCACAATGCAATACAGATGTCAAACAAAACGACAATCTGTCTTCAATCGGATTCAGTGTGAACCTATGCCTGATGAAGATGAGCCTTTGTTTGCTTCTGTCAATATGACCTCTCGGGATGCTGGGGGTAGAGTTGATAGTCCAGATGGAGTATATAGAAATACCAGAGCAAGAGTCCTGGCCTCTAGTCAAAGAAATTTGATCTCTGAAGATGATTCTGAATTCCTTGGAGAATCTAACTTCCTACCTCTTTCTACTGGGGGTAGTTCTCCTATAATTGACTTTGATGCAAAAAGCAATGATTCAGAACAAACAACATCTACCAGTTCATCAATAATTCCTCGTACAGTCACGACTTATATGGTTGATGGAAATACTGATGAACCTTCTTCTTCCTTGACTCCTCAAGATCAAAGAATTGCTTCTTTGGAACAACAAATGAAGTCTATGGCTGATACTATAAAGTCGATGTATGAACTCATGGCAACACAGATGCAAAATCGACAGACTATACCAGATGCCATACCATCTGACACTGATATGAGTCCAGTACAAGTTCCTCCAGCAGTACAATCCAATACTCCTGGACCAGCTCAACCAAACCCTAGTCTTTCTGGAGCTGGGGGTAGTGCTTACAATGCTGTTCCTCCTCCCAACTATTCTCTACAAGTTACAACTCCACAATCTTCCGGAGTTGTTAATGAAGAATTAAGGAATCTCAAAACTCAATTCGAGGCATTCAAACAGAAAGATGGTTTACAAAGGTTAGGCATCAAACAACCTTATCCGATAGAATGGAAGCAAGTATCGTATCCTCCTAAATACAAGCCTCCCACTATCTCATTCTATGATGGAACCACTTCTCCAAGTCAGTTCATTAATCACTTTGAAGTGATGACTGATCAGCTGCAACCAAGCGACGCCCTCCTTACTCGGGTGTTTGTTGGATGTCTCAAGGGAACGGCTTATGAATGGTATAGAAGTCTCCCAGATGGGAGCATTACCTCATTTTTCGGTTTCAAACAGATGTTTCTTGAACAGTTCTATGAAGGGCTCAATGACATGACTATGTCTGCTCTTATTAGAATCAAGCAAAAAAATAATGAAACTACAGAAGAGTACATTGAACGGTTTCGAAGAGAAGCTCTGAAGATGCCTCTTGGAACTCCTGATGCTGTCACCATCGACACATGCAAATCAAACTTGTTGCCAATCATCAGCATGTGGACAGGATCCACTCAATTTTAAGACTGGCCTTCTTTCATAGTTAGTGCCAAGGCCGCAGAAATTAGTGCTGAAACCTTCAAAGGTTTAGGAGTACAGATGACTCCTAAAGAAACAGGTCAAGGTACTAACAATAAAAACAATGCTCGCAAGGGAAAAAAAACTCTTGAAGTTAATCTTCAGAGCAAAGATGCATCAACTGTTCAAACTTCTCCTACAACTCAACAACCAAGAACACCTCGCCCCAAAGAAGAATACTCTTTCGATGACGACGATGTCCTTGGTATCTTTGAATGTCTGCTGAAAGGTAATAAGATACAATTACCTGAGATCAAGAAACCTGATGAAGCTGGTAAAACAGATCATCCCAAATACTGCCCATATCACAGAATGCTGGGTCATACAATTCGTACATGTTATGTACTGAAAGGAAAGATCCAAGAAATGATTAAATCTGGAGCTATCTTTCTTGCTCCAAAAGAGAAGATCGTCACCTCCAACGTCGTCTCTATGCAATTCGGAGATTTCCCTCCTCAACTCCTTGAAAGTAGGATCGTTCCTATTCCCAAGGCAACTCTTGACATAGTGAATCTTCCTCCTCCACAGTCTGAAGGATTAGTGCCAATCACTTTGGAAACTGGAGAAATCATATGGATCCATCCTGATCTAGTGACAGATTTTAAATCGCCTTCTCCTCAAAAGACTACTTCTCGAAAGTTCAAGAAGGCTGGAAAGATTAAGTCATGTCATATGACTTCTCTTGGATCTATTCCTGACACAGTGCCAAAAGAGAAAGAAGAAGCACTTGTTAGTGCTACCCGAACGGGAAAACCTTATCTAAAGGATTATTCCAAGAATCCTGAGGATCCTCTTGATATCCCTCCAGCTGATAAAGATGCTTCTAATGTTCCTCCTGAAGAAGAATCATCTACTGAACCTGTTCCTCCCAAGCCTACAGCTCTGGAGAAAGGCAAACAACAGGCTCGGTTTGATAAGCCAATCAAGAAGTCCTCTCCTCTTGGACTTCAGAAGCCTTATAATTTCGATATTTTAGCTCAGCTTGCTAATACTCCAGCTAGAATGTCCCTCTTTGAACTTCTACGTCTTTCCAAAGAGACTCGGGAGACATTAAGTGAAGCACTTCTACAAGCTGACTCTTGTCTTGTACAATTGAAGAAGCCAGATACAGAACCTGCCACTTGCTTACATTGCAACAGTGTATTGGAGATTATCCCAAATATCACCTTTACACAAGACGACATGCTATTGGAGGATAATCGACAGGATCGGCCTCTCTACTACACTGGTTATATCGATACAATGAAGATAGATCGTATCCTCATTGACCCAGGGTCTGCTATAAGCATAATACCAAAGAGTCTGTTGGATGAACTAAAAATCCCTCTTTACAAGCTCTCTAAGACGGTTACTACTATTCTGGGATTTAATCAAAGTCGAAGCGAGCCTTTGGGAAAGATTCATCTGAAGCTTCAAATAGGCGATTTCAGATCCAAAGTCACTTACTATGTGATCGAGATCGTGGGATCCTATAATCTTCTTCTGAGGAGGCCCTTTCTTCATGAAAATAATGTGGTGCCTTCTACTCTTTATCAGTATTTTAAATATATTGATAGCAATGAAAGAGTACAAAAAGAAGTTGCTGATATAAATTCCTTCCATGGGGTTGAAGCTTATTTCAATGATTCCCGAATGTACAAAGAAGAGTATACAAGGGTTATACAAGCTATGGAGAAAGAGGATTCACAAAGTGAGACCTTAATAATAAAGGTCGGACTATTCAGCAACAATCTCCCAAACTCTCTGAAGAAGGTTCTTTCATCATTCCGGTGAGTGGACGGATTTCTCCGTTACCTCAGTCGTTTGCTCAAGACACAATGATTATTCCTGTCAGTAGGCGTACTGCAATTTCTGCATCTCCACATATAAAACAGGATACTCTGCTAATTCCAGTTGGAGGGCGGATTATTCTTCCATCTCAAACTTCAAGGGAGCTCACCTCTTCTGAGCCATTTGTTATCGATCTTAATCGAAACAACACTTTTTCTCGTTCTTCTTCTCCCCCTTTAGTCATTGACTTGGCTAAAATCTCTAAGGCTCAGCCTTCTCCCAATGTAAATACTGCTGCTTTTACATTTAATGAAAAGTCTCCATCTTTGCAGTATGCTGATGTGTGTAATTATGTTCATAGTTATTTACATTTGTTAGATGACTTGAACGCAATAACCATAGGGGTTGTACAGACTGTTCATACAGATGTATCCCTAGAACCTGTACAATCTTCATACTTTCTAGTTTCCAGCAGAAAGCCAGGAGACATTCCAATATTCTTCTATAAAGGGCCCCAAAGTCCTTCTGATTTAGAAGATGAAGACAAAAATGATGATACTGGAAGATTACAACTACGTCGTTATAGTCAGCAATCTAAAGACATCATCAAAAATATGGGCTATGACTTCAGGACTGGCCTCAATAGTGGAAAAGGAAGAAAAATGCCTGTTCGTATTCCTTCTCTGAAATATGGAAGGACGAAATGCGGACTGGGCTATATAGCCCCTACTCCTTTTATCAATATTATCCATGAAGATCCCGAGTCTGACGAAGATAAGAGATCTGATTCTTCTAGTACCACTTCTTGGGATTCCGATACGAGTATCGGTGACTTCTACAGCAACCTTCTGTCTTCCAACATGGTTTTCATTGACCATTCTGAAGAAAGTGATGAAGACGAAGAAGAGTTTGAAATCTCACCTGAATCGGAACAATGGGCCCAAAGATTAGATAATCAATGGGAGTTCCGTTTCGAGCAAAAAGAACCTCCGACTGAAGACAAACTTGTTCAAATAGATGTTAGTAAAGAGGGATCTCCCAAACCAATATTCATCAGTGAAAGTCTTTCTGAACCTGATAAACAAGACATGATCAAACTCATTCGTGACTACATCGATGTCTTCGCTTGGAGTTATGAAGATATGCCAGGACTTGATCCACAAATTGTAACTCACAAGCTCAATATCTTGCCGAATGCTAAACCGGTCAAACAACAACAGCGACGATTTCGTCCAGACATTATGGATGCAATTGAAGTTGAAGTCAATAAACTCATAACCTCCGGGTTTATTAGAGAGGAACAACATCCCGATTGGGTGGCTAACATAGTTCCTGTCCTTAAAAAGACTGGCAAGGTCAGAGTATGCATAGACTTCCGCGATCTCAATACGGCATGCCCTAAAGACGAAGTCCCTCTACCAATCACTTATGTCATGATTGATAATACCTGTGGATTTGAACGGATGTCATTCATGGACGGGTATTCTGGATACAATCAGATTAAAATATTTCCAGATGACGAGAAGCACACTTCTTTCAGAACGTCGATCGGTACATACTGTTATACAGTTATGCCATTCGGTCTCAAGAATGCAGGAGCAACTTATCAACGAGCTATGAGCACTATATTCCGTGAACATTTACGGAAAACAGTCGAATGCTATGTTGATGATATTGCAGTCAAAAGTCGACAAAAGGAGGATCATATCCAAGATTTGAAGACTATATTTGATCTAATGCATAAGCATCAATTAAAGATGAACCCTACTAAGTCCTTCTTAGGCGTCTCTAGTGGTAAATTTCTCGGCTTTGTCATTACCTCTAAAGGTATACACGTGGATCCCGAGAAGATCAAAGCCATCCAAGAGATGCGTCCTCCACGCACCTTAAAAGAGCTACGAGGATTTCAAGGAAGGATCGCTTATATCAAGAGATTCATCTCTAATTTATCAGGACGCTGCAGACCATTCAACAAACTTATGAAGAAAGGTGTTTCTTTTGTCTGGAATGATGAATGTCAGAAAGTATTCGATGATATAAAATAATATCTGATGAGCCCTCCAGTATTGGTACCTCCCGTTTCAGGAATTCCATTTCTCCTATATACTCGAGCAATGAGTCATTTATTGGGTGCATTACTCGCTCAAAAGAATCAAAATGGTCATGAACAAGCCGTCTACTATCTCAGTCGTACTATGACCGGAGCTGAACCTCGATATTCACCGGTCGAAAAAGAATGTCTAGCCTTGATGTTCGCTGTTCAAAAGACACGACATTATATCATTGGCCAGACTATTCATGTCATCTCCAGGATCAATCCTATACGGATCATGATGAAGAAACCCAGTGTTTTGAATTCTCGATTAGCTAACTGGGGAATCCTACTTGCTCAGTATGACATGTATTATATTCCTCAGAAGTCAGTCAAAGGACAAGCTTTAGCTGATTTTTTGGCTGCTCATTCAATTCCAGAAGATTCAAAACTCTATGACAAAATTCCAGATGAAGTCCTAGATTCAAACCAAATTGCTGAAGAAGATCCTACTTGGCGTCTATTCTTTGATGGAGCTTCAAGGATAAGTCCTAATGGTGATATTGTCGCTGGAGTTGGAATCGTTCTTGTATCGCCAGAAGATCTTGCTATCCAAAGAGCTTATTCTCTCGATCAGCCGTGTTCAAACAATGTAGCTGAGTACAATGCATTACTCATTGGTCTTCAACTCGCTAAACATATAAATATTCAACATTTGGAGGCGTACGGAGACTCTAAACTCATTGTCAATCAGATAAGGGGTACTTATGAAGTCCGCCATCAAGATCTGGTTCCTTATCATAGATCAGCTATAATTATGGCTTCTTCGTTTGAAGAATTCTTTATTGAACATGTTAGACGAGCATGTAACACAGAAGCTGATGCTCTAACTAATCTTGCAGCGGTATTGGCTATCCCAATTAGACGACAACAAATGATTATTGTTCGCAATCGAAAATTACTTCATCTAGAAAATAACCTGACCCTAGGACTTCCAGTTGACATTGAAGAATCAACATCTCATGACGTCAACACAACAAGAGGATTTGGATTTAGTCGTAAATCTTTATCATCTTCATCTGATTCCAGCATGGAATTCATCTTCAGTCATTCGGCCGAGAATCAAAATACGGATACGGATTGGAGACTTCCTTTCTTAGATTTTGTATTGTATGATATTCTTCCGGATGATCCGAACGAAGCAGCATCTATCAGACGACGATCATTCCGATTCTATTATAATCATACAACAAAGACCTTATATCGTCGAGCCAATGATGGTTTACTTCTCCGATGTGTTGCCGGTGACGAGGCTCAACAAATTATTCGTGAAGCACATGATGGAATTTGTGGAGCACATCAGCCTGGACCAAAACTTCAAGACCGTATTCGACGTATGGGTTATTATTGGCCTACTATGGTATCAGACGCCATCGAATATGCAAAGAAGTGTAAAGTTTGTCAAATCCATGCGGATTTTATTCATCAACCTTCGGAATTTCTACATCCGACGGCAGCATCATGGCCCTTCAAAGCTTGGGGCATGGACATTATTGGTCCGATCAATCCGCCGTCATCCAAGGGTCATCGGTTTATTCTTGCAATAACCGATTACTTCTCCAAATGGGCCGAAGCCATTCCTTTGTCTGAAGTTAAGATGTCCAATGTCATTTGCTTTATTAAGCACCACGTCATCTACAGATTTGGTGTTCCTCGACGCATTATTCATGATAACGGACCACAGTTCGTCAGTCAGAAGTTTACTCGATTCTGTGACGATCATCGGATCAACAATGTGGCTTCTACCGCATATAATCCGGCAGCTAACGGATTAGCAGAAGCTTTCAACAAGACCATCATCAAACTCCTAAAGAAGTTTGTCTCTACTAACAAACGTAATTGGAGTGAGAAGCTCGGTGAATGTTTGTGGGCTTATCGCACTACAGTTCGTGATGCTACTAAATGTACACCCTTCTCTCTGGTGTATGGTTGCGAAGCTGTTCTTCTATTAGAGATTCAAATTCCTTCTTTAAGGATAGCAATCGCTAATGAACTCACTGCAGAAAATAATGATCGTCTTCGACTTCAAGAATTAGAAGCTCTGGATGAAAAGCGATTATCTGCTCAACAGAATATTGAATTCTATCAAGCTAGAATTTCAAGAGCTTTTAATAAGAAAGTCAGAATTCGGGCGTATCAAAAAGGAGAACTTGTTCTAACAGTCAGACGTCCTATGACTATGACTCATATGAGCAAGGGCAAATTTGACGCAAAGTGGGAAGGACCCTATATTGTGAGCAAAGTTTTCTCAAATGGAGCTTATCAACTCTTAGAATTGGATGGTCGAAAAGTTTTGATGCCTATTAATGGCAAATTCCTTAAAAAGTACTATGTATAAATGTAAATGCTTGTAATCATCAGACAGTTTCATGTTTAGAAATAAAATTTTTATTTTATTTTTATCATGAATGATAATATATGATATTAAAGAAGATCACTATCATCCTTTTCTACATTTGGATGTGGGCCACTGCCGTCCTTCTCGAAGACGTGATCAGCAAAAGAGTCGAGAACCTCCTTGCTAGAACCCACGAGGAACTTGCAAACGGCCATCCTCATGGCTTCTTCTTCTTCAGTCTTTCCTGGTTCGAGCAGGAAATCCAGAATGTCCCTTGGTGGCTTGGGTGCAGACGAACCTTCGCCTGCTTCCGTCTTCTTCGATTGAACTGGATCAGCAGGGTGTTCTTCAGTGCCTTTCTGAACTTTTGACGCAATTCCAGTTTTCTTGGATGCTTCTTCAGACGACATTTTTATGTTTGAAAGAAGAAGTGTTCGTTCTTGTCAGATTTCTGCTATATTTATAGGCAGAAGTTCTACAAATAATGAAACGTCACGTTCATCCGACGGTTCATCCATCCATTAATTGCGTTCATCCGACGATTCACACATTCATTAATACTTGACGGTTCATCCGTTCATTTATTCGTTCGTTCATGATCTTCTATCAATTTATTAAGTGGGGATTCGTTATTGATCACGTTTTCATAACCTCTGAATCAATTTCGAATCTACTTGCTCATTTGTCATTTTTGACCTCTGCATAGAAATCAATCTATTTTCTTTTGAGTTCCTACATATTATCACGTCCATAATACCTCTGATAATATCATATACTCTAAAACAGAAAAGAAGATTTCATTATCTATCATGTCCACAATTCATCCACAAATACAAATCTTTGAGCATAGAAGAATTATCATTTCCATTCTCATTTCACCACAAAAAGTCTATTACAAATCATAATGGAAATCTATTACAAATCTTGGATTTTTATTCTGTACCACAACAATAACCTAATAGAGATCTATCTTCTTCTTTGGATCTTCTCCGTCGGACCTTCTCCGTCAGGTTCGTTGTTGGTGGCAGTTCCTGACTGTCTGGGTCCCAGTCACGACCAGATCAGCAGGAATCAAACTCTGGTCTTCTCTCTCAGACGAGAGGAGAACCACAGAATATGGCAGCCCGAAGTCGTGGTGCTGCCAATACAACTGGTGGATTGGGGGTAACCTCTCAAGGAAGACAGGAATGTATCCAAACCTTGGGATACAATTCCTAGTTCTCCCGTGAAAGGAACTCTACTACCCGATTTCTCGGGGTAGAGTTGACTCCACCATCCAACTCTCGTGTATAAAGGCTCTTCCTACCATCTGAGGAAGACCCTTCTATCCTACGAAAAGTTCTGAGTTGTCTGATTTACGCGTCAAAAGCGTATGAGCTCCCTGATGTAGATGTCAGCAGGATATTCTCTACAGCATCCACATCCCCAATGCCAGTTCTGAAGAAAATTTTCAGCCAAGTTTCTGCAGAAAGTATTAAGAAGAAAAAGATTAGATCAACAGAAATCATTCAGCGTGCATTTATCAAACAGAAACAGGCGTGTATTGTTCAAATCAGAAATAAGAAACAGAAAGCCTATCTTCAACAGCAAAAATAATACACGTATTACACTGACTTACCTTCAAGTTTGGTGCTAAGGATTGGCAAACTCATGTTTGATACAGTGCGCAGAAATCGAACATTAGAAAATATTGCTTTCCTGTTTGAGAGTGAAATCTCCCAAAAATTTCATTCTCAGAGAAGAAGAAGAGGAATGGGAGATGAGTATCTGTAAAACTCTTCTATCTATTTAAAGGGCAAAGTACAAGTCTATTCTTGGAAAAGATCCGCATAAATAGCGCTCGTAAACCGTGGAATGAGTGTTACGTGTGCTTTGGAAGACAGAGCAACATTGGAAATAGTCAAAGGGTGCTAATTAATATTCTTCATTAATGCACGCAGATTAAACACAGAAGTTGTACTTCATTCTTCAAGACAGGCACTGATGGCCTTACAAAAGACAAAACAAAAAGAGTGCAACAAAAGCACAAAAGACACGCTCTATTTTCCAGAACGACTGAGCTTAATGCCTAGTTCTTCTACGCTTTTGACCCCCATGCGGTGTAACAGAGCCTTCAACATTTCACGCTGCTCTATGAGGCTGCGCCCATCAGAAGTGAACGAGCCATCTAAGCCAAAATAGCTCAAGAAATTCTTGGCTAGTTGCAAGGGATCATCTTTGAGTTCAAAGACAAGGGGCTCTGGCTCTTCACCCCCAAAAGTGGGGTCACCATGGGAACAAAAGCCCAACTTGCGTGCTTCTTCCTCAGCTTTCTTTTTGGTGTCATGTTAATGTAAGATGAAGATTAAATGAATCCTCTCCCTGTTTATATAACAGAGCTCGCCGGCGGTTCATATTCCACCATAAACTGGATGTAATCAGTCTCAGAAAATGAAGAGTCATCATGACATTTAATAAGTTCATTTGGATATTCTCAAAGAACTTCGAAGTCTTTCCGACTTCCGAAAAATTTGAAGTCATCTCAGCGTGACTGATTTCATTTTATCATCTTATTTTCAAAGTATATCAAAAATTTTGAAGTCTTTTCAATTTTTCGAAAACTTTGAAGGGGGTCTTGTAGGCCTTTAAAAATGACAGTCACGCTGAGTTGATCAGGACAGAGTCAAAAGTCACGCTCAGTTGATCAGGACAATATTTACAAATCACGCTGGGGAGACAGCTCATCATTTGTCAGAGAGTAATTATGACTGACAACACAACAGTCGAAGGATGTCTCTTCGTATGCCACGTATGCACAGAATTCGAGAGATCACAGCCGTCTATTGCGTGATTTTCGAAATCTTCTTCAGCAAGACTCAACCTTCGTCAAGTTGGCGTACCAAAAGAGCTTCTTGTCATTTAATGTGACTGACAAAAGCAATTACTGCCAGAGATTTTGTGTCAGTCGAGGCACGCTGAATCAAGACAGCTGGCAGTTCTATCCCAAGTCTGCGTGTATTTTGAGTTTTCACTCAAATCTGCGTGGATTCTGAAGTTTTCTTCCTCAAGTCTGCATGGATTCTGAAGTTTTCTTCATCAAGTCTGCGTGGATTCTGAAGCTTCTTGTCCCAAGTTTGTGTGGATTTTGAAGCTTTCTACCCCGAGTCTGCGTGGATTTCGTCTTCACCAAGTCTGCGTGGATTCTGAAGCTTCTTGCCCCAAGTTTGCGTGGATTTTGAAGCTTTCTACCCCGAGTCTGCGTGGATTTCGTCTTCAACGAGTCTGCGTAGATTTCATCAAATTGGAGTACGTGGCAGCCATGCCACTGATCTCTCACCTGCGTGTCCTGTAACTTGCACACGACTCATGCATGATTTCCATGTGTCCAACAGTTACAGGCCACGTCCAGTAACTGTTCACAACCTTGCGTATGTTAAATCCTGCATGATTTTCAACTAAGCACAGGCTGTGAAGACAGTTATCTTTTCAGTTATTATTTTTGACTCTATAAATAGAGTTCTTTTTCTCATTCATTGGACAGATACATAGTTATCTACTGTCAAAATTTTGAGAGCTTTTCTTCTTCGCATAGTCCAAGGGATAAAGTGATCGTCTTCTAGATCAGATTCCCACAGTTGTAATTTTCCCAGATACACAATAAATAAAGAAATTCATTTATGGAAAACAAAGGCGTATCGGCTTAAGATGGGCGCGTTCTTAACTCTCTCTCCCTATTCCTTCACGTCTAATAAAATATATCCTTGTATGCGTGCGTAAGTTACCATTAAGTAAGCGAGCGTGGCTCGAACGGTTATGGGTCTAAGTATATATTGAACATTAAGATAGAACATTAAACAATTGAAGCGACGTGCATCAAGTGTACGGGTCACGGTAGGGCAGTGGTGGTAGAACATTGAAAGACAATATCGAGATGTGCACCACGTGTACTATAATGCCCCGCTCCGCAATGGTACATTACGATAAGTCGTTGACTCGAAGAGTTGCGTTGACCCGATGAACTATCGATGCGAATCGATGCAAGAGTTATATTGGCCAAAGGTAAGCTTTGAGTCGGTTGGAATCTATGAATCGAATCGATGCAAAGAATAAGTCCCGCTTGAGCAAGTGCTAATTTTAGTTGATCTGGTGTGCAGGCTATGCTTTTACGCTGGACGATAAGAGGTCGACATTTTGCCTTATGCAATGAAGTGTCTGCGAAACCAAATCGTGACCTTGCAACGGATTGTGGCATGGGCGCGATAGGACAAATCAACCGAGTTGTTCAAAGGAATGGCTAAGTTCGGGAGTTAGCTATGCGATCGAGTTATGGAAGCGAGACGCTTCAATCGACGAGACGGCAAGGCGTATCGGCTTAAGGTGGGCAGGTTCTTGACTCTCTCTCCCTATTCCTTCACGTCTAACAATAGATATCATTGTATGCATAATATGTTATCGAGTTAGCGAGCGTGGCTCGGCGAGTAAGTGTCTAAATATGTGTTGAACACTAAGGTAGAACATTGAACAATCGAACAATTGAAGCGACGTGCATCAAGTGTACGAGTCGCGGTAGGACAATGATGGTAGAACATTGAAAGAATATATTAAGATGTGCATCGTGTGCACGGCTCCGAGAACATTGAACACTAGGCATAGAACATTGATTACGGTGCTGAGTGTGCCCTCGCGCACTTATGTACGAAAAGACTAAGTAACTTCGGAGTTAGGCTATGTGAACAACTTACGAATGATACGTGCTGAATATGAAAACGAGATGACTAAGCCGTTGGGCGTCGTGCATCAATATGGATGTGTTGGGGCATAACGTCGACGGAGCTTCCCATATGAATGGTGGATTATGTTTATGAGACGCGAATATGTTTATGGCACGGGAAACCGTTTATGGCACGGGAAACCGTTTATGGATCGAGACTATGTTTATGAAACGGAGGATTTGGTTGGAATGTTATGTGTGTTTGCTATGGCACGTATTGCATGGTCAATGGACTCGGATTGCCCGTGCACGGATACGGCTTCCCTCGGACGATTTTGCCGGGGCACCGGGACCGTTCGGCCTAGGAGGGAATTATGTGTGGTATTTATGGTGCATAATATTCGGACGGATTGCGACCGTCCAGTGCTGTGATAAGCTATGATATCCGTAAGTTTGGGATCCTTCGGATATTGAACTAGCAACCCGTATCGAAGTGATTGTAGGCTTATACATAAGAGATGCCAAGTCCATTACGGTGCAAAACACCTTGACCTTCATATAGATAGGGCCGGTGGGCTGAGATAAGAGTTGGGTACAGGCGCAGGGCCTGCGACCCTTATGCATTATCTAAGTTTATGATCGGTTGGTTGCGTGAGTTTTATAAATTCTTATGCTAAGTGCTAACCATTGCAGGCTAGGGAATATGGGACGGAGATGAGCACGACCACTATGTTTATGTCATATTATGTCTAACTGTATCTGCCGTAGGGACACGGTGTTGGACACATTTATGATATGGTGCTATGTTTAAGTATTGCCATAAAATTAATCCTAAGGCTAAATAGAAAGATCACCAAATTAAGATGCATGCTCACTAAGTTGATTTAGTGTTTGGTTTGGGTGCGAGCGGGTCTTGATCAGTGCGAAACGAGAACGAAAGTACTAATCCCCCACTAGTTTATGTGCAGGCTCAGGTTATGATCGGCTCGGGGCGGAGCTTGGCTTGGATGTGCCGAGGTATGGAGTCCTTGGCATTCAAGAGGAGCTACCGCATATGCGTTCGGACTTGCGACATGGAGATGTTCGGCCAAAGACTACTTGGTGGTTATAAAGAGGCATAATGTATGGAACAATATAATCCTTTGTGAGCTAGAGAGATCATGAGCGTTGTAGCCAATTGGCATTTATGTTGGGCTATTCAGAGCCTTTGTAATCTTCAGTTCATTATGAATAAAAGAGATTCTTGTGTTATACTTTTTTTCCTTCCGCTGCTTATGTTACGAATTTGAGATAATCACTATATGAACTGTTATCTTGTCTTGCACGAGCGCAACTCCAGGCTCGTGCGACATCACGCCCCAGCGAGGACGATGATTCGGGTAAAATCTAGCGAGGACGAGCGATTTCCCGGATTGGGGCGTGACAAGTTGGTATCAGAGCGGTTCCATCCTTTGGACCGTGCATGAATCTCTTTGACCCTCAGTTGCTTCGCTATCGAATTCAGTTGACTCTAAGTTGTTTCCGCAACCGCATGGCTCATGGATCTGCTCGACGCTACATTGGATGTTCCATACAATAAGTCTATATTAAGTGTGTATGTCTGCCACAAGTATGTCGTGACTATCACGCTATCTCCGGATGCCATCGAAGAGTGTTGGTTGCACGAAGTGCAACGGGTTATGAGTTTAAGGTTTCGAAGTGCAAGAAAGTTGTGAGTCGTTGATTGCACGAAGTGCAACGAATATGGTGATGTTGGTTGCATGAAGTGTAATGATATACGTACTGTTGATCGCACCAAATACGAGAAGTTATGTGTTGTCGATCGCACGAAGTACGAGGAGTTATGTGTTGTTGGTCGCACGAAGTACGAGGAAATATGTGTTGTTGGTTGCACGAAGTACAACGGGTCGATATGTGAGACGATGCGTGTTATGTGGCTATGCGAATGGTTATGTGTTGTTGGTTGCACGGGGTGCAGCAAGTCGTGGATCGTTCGTTGCATCAGTACGACGAGTCAATATGGTATGATGCATGTTGTATGGCTATGCGGATGGATAGCGATATATTGCACGAGATTGAGTAAAGACCTTAATTATCGAGAATGAGTTGTTGCACGAGTTGCAATGAGTAACGAGTCGAGTTGAGTAGGCGAACATGTATGTTGGCCGAAAGTCACGTTGAGCTTTGAATAAGCGAATGTTGCGGGTGTGATCGAAATGATCGCCATGGTACGGTTAGATCGAATGTATGTCAAACTTGAGCTAGCGTTAGAGCTGGGATCGGAAGGATCGCCATACGGGACGGTTAAGTTGAAATAGATGTCGGACCTACCCGGAGTGTGATGTCGAGTAATGACTCGATTTCGAGTGGTATATGCAATACCAATTATGCGATCAGTATGGTGAAGTATTGTATCGATAATGATAGGCTCGATCCTGAGTGGTATATGGAATACCACTTAGCGATAGCTACATTAAGCCGTATGGTGACTTGCGATAGATTTCGTCGAGACGATTATGTTGTTACGATATGTTTGTCCTCAACGGACGAAGTAGTACCGAGACTTGAGTGGGAATGACTTGAGAGAAGTCGATGCAAGTATGACTTGAGGAAGTGAGTTGAACGATTATGCGTGAAGTCGTACCTATGGATGATACGTCGAACGAGGATTCGTTAAGTGTAAGTCGAACGATAAGTTGAGCACAGCGAAGGAAATATTATGTTGAGGAAAGTCGACCCGGTCGAATGTACGTGAGTTAGTACGAAGAGTTGTTCGGAACGTATTGAGTAAGTACGGAGAAATCGTGCGAACGAAATTGGGTTAGCGCGAGGAGTCGGTAGCACGATTGGAAGTACGAGTTAGGGATATGAGAATGGATATATAAAATTGAAATTGTGTCGCGACGATGTTAAGTAGTTACAACTGAATGGATCTTGATAAGTGCGAGACTTGATTCGTATTCGAGTTCCAATAATGGCAATGATTGCAACGGGTTTGAGCTTATGAGAAAGAAAGATGTTCAAGTTATGCATATCGATGATGGTATTGAGGCGTATCAAAGACGATATGTAATAACTCGGGGATACTCTGATCGAATGAACGAAAATTGTGTTGAGCATTGTTGTTGGATGAATAGGATGCAAGTTAAGTTATGGCAGTTTGGATGATAACGGTAGGAATGCTTCGGAGAATTTGAGAGTCGATGGATGTTACTCGAAAGAAAACGAAAGTGCTTGATTGTTTCGAAGATAACCACAATATTGACATTCTTGTCTTATGCGAGTGCAACTCCAGCATCGCACATGCGTCATGCCAAATTAGGGCGATCATTCCGCGTGAGCGTTTGTATGGTGATTCATCCAACGGGGATGATCGAACTTGCAAGGCGTGGCAAATTTGATATGGACTTGTGGTTTGATGCAAAAGTTGTTCGAAGATGGTTTCGAGGAGTACGAAATGTGTCGGACTGTGATTACGGATAGGTAAACTCGAACCTGAGGCGAGTAGATGTCATGCGACTAGCAAAGACAGTCGATGGTAATGCATGAGTGATTCGAGTAGTAACGACGCACAAGCGCATGGGTCATTCGAGTAGCAACGGTGCATCAGTTGCGCAGGGGTAGATAAATTATGGATTGGTATGTTGGATTGGGTAAGTTGCATAGGAATTGTCGGGAATTGATTTGGCTCCGCGATAGGACATAGCATGGTTCGTGTAACTGTCTCTCGTTGATGATCTTCAATTATCGAGCGTAGTTCCGGGGCAGATGACCCTAGAAGACTTGACCGCCAAATCAAGTGAATGTGGGAAACCATAGGACGATCCTAAGGAAGTCGCGTAAGAAATTTTATCGAGGATGAAGGAATGATGTAGTACATGTTAAGGATAAGTCTAAGCGAACGAGTATCGCGTATCGAAAGTTAGCGAGTAGCCTTCGACTAGATCGAAACGAATAAAAAAGCTATGATCGATCGAATGAGTGCGTAAGTAGACTTGGTTGGTCGATGATCGAATAGATGTTGAGAAACGTGCTTAGCATAGTAATGCGGTAAGTCGATTGCAAGAATTTTGTAATGTGCGAGAGCGATGGATAGTAGAACGACCCTAAGGGTTATGTCGTTGATCGGGTTGAGTAACGATTAGGCTATGTGTGTTGAGCGCACCATCGATATTACAAACGATCTAGTCGGGATTGATTCGAGAATTGAGTAAAAGGATTCGTACTCGGTCGAGGATCAGAGACGAGCGTATCGTAAGAGACCTTGGGTCGGAAAGATTGTTGCCTTTGAGCATCGTAGACTCAAGTTGACCTCTTGTGTCGGGAGAGTGCGAGCATGATGTCTGGATAAATTACCTAGCGGGGGTAGCCCCAGACGCGATACGTATATGGTTCAAAAATGTGGATCGTGTTGGGATAGTTGTGTGCGAGACTTAGTACGGATTGTAGGCAAAAGAATTTGTGACATGTTGACATAGTCCATGTCGTTAAGGCTAAATGTTATGAAGGATTGGATGAAAGACTTGAGTTATGCGAGAGATTGGAAACGGTTGGGCGAATAGGTGTTGCGGAGAATTGTTGCGATCGGATGCGCAATGACTCGATGCAATGCGAGTGTTAGACGGCCGACGAGAAACTTATGAGATCAAAGTTACGGGTTTGAATCAAGTTATGTGCAGAGATGTTTAGAAGAGGATCGCATGTTATGGGATGATGCATACGAGAAGTATTTTGAGAATAGGCGCTAAGATTTGACTAAGTCGAGTACGGACTGATTGATGCTTGAGGGTTTAAGTTGAGCTTGTTAGTTGTCCTGATATCCAACAACTGAGCTTGGCTGAAATGCATATATTGGTGGGACGTCTAAAATATGTGTATGATCCAAACTAAGTTGTATGATTCAACGATAGTAGCACGAGATCGTGAAGCGATCTATGCGAGGCACTTGGATTAAGTGTTGGTTTCGGTTCGAGGACGAACTTAATTTTGAGTGGTATATTATAAAATGCCCCGCTCCGCAACGGTGCATTACGATGAGTCGTTGACTCGAAGAGTTGCATTGACCCGATGAAGTATCGATGCGAATCGATACAAGAGTTACGTTGGCCAAAGGTAACCTTTGAGTCGGTTGGAATCTATGAATCGAATCGATGCAAAGAATAAGTCCCGCTTGAGCAAGTACTGATTTTAGTTGATCTGGTGTGCAGGCTATGCTTTTACGCTGGACGATAAGAGGTCGGCATTTTGCCTTATGCAATGAAGTGTCCGCGAAAGCAAATCGTGACCTTGCAACGGATTGTGGCATGGGCGCGATAGGCCAAATCCACCGAGTAGTTCAAAGGAATGGCTAAGTCCGGGAGTTAGCTATGCGATCGAGTTATGGAAGCGAGACGCTTCAATCGGCGAGACGGCAAGGCGTATCGGCTTAAGGTGGGCGGGTTCTTGACTCTCTCTCCCAATTCCTTCACGTCTAACAATAGATATCATTGTATGCGTAATATGTTATCGAGTTAGCGAGCGTGGCTCGGCGAGTAAGTGTCTAAATATGTGTTGAACACTAAGGTAGAACATTGAACAATCGAACAATTGAAGCGAAGTGCATCAAGTGTACGAGTCGCGGTAGGGCAATGATGGTAGAATATTGAAAGACGATATTAAGATGTGCATCGTGTGTACGGCTCCGAGAACATTAAACACTAGGCATAGAACATTGATTACGGTGCTGAGTGTGCCCTCGTGCACTTATGTACGAAAAGACTAAGTAACTTCGAAGTTAGGCTATGTGAACAACTTACGAATGGTACGCGCTGAATATGAAAACGAGATGACTAAGCCGTTGGGCGTCGTGCATCAATATGGATGTGTTGGGGCATAACGCCGACGGAGCTCCCCATATGAATGGTGGATTATGTTTATGAGACGCGAATATGTATATGGCACGGGAAACCGTTTATGGCACGGAAAATCGTTTATGGATCGAGACTATGTTTATGAAACGGAGGATTTGGTTGGAATGTTATGTGTGTTTGCTATGGCGCGTATTGCATGGTCAATGGACTCGGATTGCCCGTACACGGGTACGGCTTCCCTCGGACGGTTTCGCCGGGGCACCGGGACCGTTCGGCCTAGGAGGGAATTATGTGTGGTATTTATGGTGCACAACATTCGGACGGATTGCGACCGTCCAGTGCTGTGATAAGCTATGATATCCGTAAGTTTGGGATCCTTCGGATATTGGGCTAGCAACCCGTATCGAAGTGATTGTAGGCTTACACATAAGAGATGCCAACTCCATTACGGTGCGAAACACCGTGACCTTCATATAGATAGGGCCGGTGGGCTGAGATGGGAGTTGGGTGCAGGCGCAGGGCCTGCGACCCTTATGCATTGTCTAAGTTTATGATCGGTTGGTTGCATGAGTTTTATGAATTCTTATGCTAAGTGCTAACCATTGCAGGCTAGGGAATATGGGACGGAGATGAGCACGACCACTATATTTATGTCATATTATGTCTAACTGTATCTGCCGCAGGAACACGGTGTTGGACACATTTATGATATGGTGCTATGTTTAAGTATTGCCATGAAATCGATCCTAAGGCTAAATAGAAAGATCACCAAATTAAGATGCATGCTCACTAAGTTGATTTAGTGTTTGGTTTGGGTGCGAGCGGGTCTTGATCAGTGTGAAGCGAGGACGAAAGTACTAATCCCCCACTAGTTTATGTGCAGGCTCAGGTTATGATCGGCTCGGGGCAGAGCTTGGCTTGGATGTGCCGAGGTATAGAGTCATTGGCATTCAAGAGGAGCTACCGCATATACGTTCGGACTTGCGACATGGAGATGTGCGGCCGAAGACTACTTGGTGGTTATAAAGAGGCATAATGTATGGAACAATGTAATCCTTTGTGAGCTAGAGAGATCAAGAGCGTTGTAGCCAATTGGCATTTATGTTAGGCTATTCAGAGCCTTTGTAATCTTCAGTTCATTATGAATAAAAGAGATTCTTGTGTTATACTTTGTTTCCTTCCGCTGCTTATGTTAAGAATTTGAGATAATCACTATGTGAACTGTTATCTTGCCTTGCACGAGCGCAACTCCAGGCTCGTGCGGCATCATGCCCCAGCGAGGACGATGATTCGGGTAAAATCTAGCGAGGACGAGCGATTTCCCGGATCGGGGCGTGACATGTACGGCTCCGAAAACATTGAACACTAAGTCTATAAGACTGATTATGGCGTTAAGCGTGTCCTCATACACGAAAGCTACGAAATGACTAAGTAACTACGGAACCACGGTTATGTGAATGACTTATGAATGAAATGCGTTGAGTATGAGTACGAGATATCTAAGCCGTTGGGCGTCGTGCATCAATACGGATGTGTTGGGACATAACGTCGAAGGAACTTGAGATAGAGGAGAAGGATTATGTTTATGGAACGTGAAGATTGGTTGAATGATATGACTTGTATGCTATGATGCGTATTGCATGGTCAATGGACTCGGATGGCCCGTGTACGGGTGCGGCTTCCCTCGGACGGTTACGACCGGGGCACCGGGACCGTTCGGCCTAGGAGGGAATTATGTATGGTATTTATGGTGCACATCATTCGGACGGTTTACGATCGGCCAGTGTTGTGATAAGCTATGATATCAATAAGTTTAGGATCCTTCAGATATTGGGCTAGCAACCCGTAACGAAGCGATCATAGGCTTACACATAAGGATGCCAAGTCCATTATGGTGCAAAACACCGTGACCTTCATGTAGATAGGGCCGGTGGGCTGAGATTAGAGTTGGAGGCAGGCGCAGGGCCTGCTACCCTATGCATATGTCTAAGTTTACGATTGGTGAATTACGTAATTTGTATGCTTGCTTATGCTAAGTTCTAACCAATGCCGGCTAGGAAAAATGGGACCGAGATGGGCATGATCACTATGTTTAAATTCAGATTATGCCTAACTGTGTCTATTGTAGGAACACGATACGGGACACAATTATGTTAAGTTGTTACATTGAATATTGCCATGAAACTGATCTTAAGGCTAAATAGAAAGATCACCAATTAATGTTGCATGTTCACTAAATTTATTTAGTGTTTGGTTTGGGTGCGAGCGGGTCTTGATCAGTGTGAAGCGAGGACAAAAACACTAATTCCCCACTAGTTTATGTGCAGGTTCAGGATTATGATCAGCTCGGGGCGGGGCTTGGCTTGGGCGCGCCGAGGCATGGAGTCCTTAGCGTTCCAAGAGGAGCTACCGCATTGGCGTTCGGACTTGCAACACGGAGATGTTCGACATAAGACTACTTGGTGGCTATAAAGAGACATAATGTATGGAACAATGTAATCCTTTGTGAGCTAGAGAGATCACAAGCGTTGTAGCCAATTGGCATAATATGTTGGGCTATTCAGAACCTTTGTAATCTTCAGTTGTTATCAATAAAAGAGATTCTTATGTTATACTTTGTTTTCTTCCGCTGCTTATGTTATCAATTTGAGATAAATACTATGTGAACCTGTTATCTTGCCTTGCACGAGCGTAACTCCAGGCTCGTGCGACATCATGTCCTGGCGAGGACGATGATTCGGGTGAAATCTAGCGAGGACGAGCGATTTCTCGGGTCGGGGCGTGACATGAATGTATGAATGTCACGACCCGCACCCTTATGAGGGACACGAGCACGTGGGTACGTCCAGCCTACGTCGCAGTATCGACGGTAGAATGCTGTATATAACGTCTATAAATACTACGACTAACAGTTTAAATGTACCTGTACAGTATATACTCTCCGAATGGAGGTGACATATCAATACAGTCTCAATCACAGAATAAAACTAAGGTAGATAGCTCAGGAAGAGAACATATGATAGATGAAAGAGTAATAAGTCCAGAGTCCCATACAAGCCCAGATATATACAACATCACAGGGTATCAAAATATAATATAGAAACTACAATCTGATAAAGCTAGCTGGATCGCAGTCCAGTCAAACCTAGCCAACCTACACTACTCTGGAAGTTCAAAATCTAGTGGCTCTACTATAAGGCCACGATCCAAGGCTACTCCATCTAACTCGAGCCCATAATAGGTCGAGCAGTCCGCCTCAGAGTCATCTGTAATATATCATAACGGTATCCTATCAGGAAAATGAGCAAGTACAAATACTAACAGCAGTTTCATGTGAATTGACAAATTCTATAAGAGACAGTATAATGAACTACAAGACAAAGATATATGAAAACTTGGGAACCGTTCGGAAGCCGAGTTTCAACCCTTAAACCAAACAAGGACCGGGGTTGTAACTCTTCTCCCGAGCAGAACTTAGTCTCCAATCAAGGTACAATGTAAAGGCAAGTAGAGCATGTGAGTAACTGTATATCATGACATGGTGAGAAAATACTGAATGTAGAACAGAGCAGGATATACGATAATATAAAGTAAATATAAAATGTGATTTGAATTATTAGAGCGTTATGTGATCGGCTTGGGAAACATGATCAGGCTTTCCATCCGACCGGCTATGAACAATGTGTACAATAGAACGGTAAGGCCGGTCACCATGGAAAGCTATGAACGATGTAGGGTAAGGCTTTACCCGTCGTGAGGCGAGGGTATAGCTATGAACAATGTATACAGTAGAACAATGTAGGAAATTGATCACACAACCACTAATAACTCCCTATCCCCGAATAGCATAAAGGATGCGGACATAACACGTCATGACACGGGATTCAAAAGCAGGTGATCAGCCCACTCCCAAGTCCATGTCTATACAAGTACAAGTAACAAGTCGAGTCATGTACCAATATACCAAGTAACCCGGGAACAACATCTCATGACAGGATCCGACATATACTAGTCCGTGAACCATCGTGTTAGGAATCAAGTAAGACACTACAACTGAATCGGATATAGCAGATATCAAGACAATGAAAACTATCAGTGAATGTACTCCCTGCTGTCCTGAGCTGTATGGTATATCAATGCTCAGAGTGGTAATCAGGAACCTAAATATGAGATACTGTATGTTAATTTAGGTTTAAACAAGTTTAGGAATGATTTACAATGAATGATATGCAATCTAGGTCAAACTAGGTCTCACTGAGTCACACTAAGTCCTGTCAAGTCAATCTAGGTCAATTCAAGTTATATCAAGTCAATCCTAGGTCATACCAGTCATCACAGGTCAAAACAAGTCGAAGAAAGTCAAACGGGGTCAAGAGTTGGCCTACAGTTGACTTTTGGTCAACTGGTCAACCCTGGTTAACTCTGGTCAACTCTAGGTCAACCCTGGTCAACCCTAGGTCAATGGTGACTAATAGTTGACTTTTGGTCAACTACACAAGTCTAAAGGAATTTGGGACTAAATTGGATAAAGCGTTGACCCATAGTTGACTTTCGGTCTAAAAAGTCAACCGGGGTCAAGACTAGGTCTAGGCGACTATTTCTAACTATTACCAACCTCTACAACCCATATCCAAGTCCATCTTGGACTTGGAAACTCATATCTTGGCCGTAGGCCAATATCCTATTTTACCCTTAAAAAGGGTAAAATTCTAGCTTAGACAACTATCAAGTTAGCCTACCTACGCTTGGTATTTTGACCCGAGCTCCCTAGGGTAGTAAGGTACTAGCCTATACATATATTACCTACCAAGATACCTAAGTAAAATGGACATCTAGTCCATGTTACGGCCCATTGCCGGTATCTTGAATATTTCAAGATACGCAATGGTACGGCGCGATACCGGCGCCCTACAACCCCGATTTCCACTCGGAAGCCTACCCGCAAAATCTAAATCACGTATTCTTGCCCCACGCCAAGTTTCAACTCATTCCGATACTCCGAGCTCCGTTTCGCCCTCTAACTCGGTTTTCCTCTATTTCCTATTCTAGCCTTCTTCCTATTCTTCTAACTTCTTCCAATCTTTCCTTCTAACTTCTAATTCTTTTCTAACTTCTAATTCCATAAACTTCTTCTACTCTTCTCTACGTATCTATCCATATATAATACATATATATATCTATATATATACATATATATATAGATAAAGGGGGGAAAATATATATATATATATATATATATATATATATATATATATATATATATATATATATATATATATATATATATAGATAAAGGGGGGTTTCTATAGGCTAAAGGCCAATGGGGGGGGGGGGGGGGGGGTTTGCCTGGCAGCTGCTGCTGCCAGGTTGCAGCTGCTGCTGCTGCAGCAAGGCTGCTGCCACTGCTGTTGTTTCATCTTCTTCTTCTCCTTCTATCTTCTTATATATATATATACTTCATATATATATATATATCTCTCTCTCTCTATATATATATATATATATATATATATATATATATATATATATATATCTATCTATACATATATACATAACTAGATATCTATCTATATATCTATCTAGATATCTATCTATCCATCTAAATATATATATAACACACACACATCCATATACACACATCCATATATATATATATATATATATATATATATATATATATATATATATATATATATATATATATATATATATATATATATATATATATATATATATATATATATATACACTCATATCTATATATATATATATATAAATACACTCTCTCATAACTATATATATATATATATATATATATATATATATATATATATATATATATATATATAAACACACACACACCCTCACACAACACAAACACACACACATTCTCACCACTCTCATCCTCATGACACAAATTTCATATCAAAATATATACACACACTCACACACATAAATACACATGTATATATATATATATATATATATATATATATATATATATATATATATATATATATATATATATATATATATATATAAATATATATATATATATATATATATATATATATATATATATATATATATACACCATTAAAAAAGGATTAAACCCTAATAAATCATTAACCTATTTTTCTAGGAAAAACCTACAAATTTGTGGGCAAATGGTGGAGAATCTTCTCCTCTCCATTTATTGTGTGTGACATGAATGCAAAAGAGAAATGGATTAGGAATTAATAACATACCTAAAAGGAAATGGTTGGAGGAAGAAGAAGACTTGAGAGAAAATGAATTTAAAAGAGAGAGAGAGAGAGAGTTGCTTAGTGGAGAAGAAAGAGGGGGGGGCTAGTCATGGCCGGCCAAGGCATGGTGGGTGAGGGGCACTTGTAATTACAAGTTTGCCCCTCCCTAAGCCTAATGTTAAATAAAATCCAAATTAGGTTTAGGAAGTTGCTAAAAATAAATAAAAATCATAATTAAACTAAATTACTCATGGGGGACTAGTCCAAACTCTTAAACCCTAAAGTTTAGTGTGGTGGGCCATGGTTAGCTAACATGCTAATTACAGCTCAAGTCGAAATTCACCGGGGTCCCGAATCAACTCGGAATGCGATGAAATTCGAACCCGACTCCCATAATAATTAAATAATAATATTCATGAAATAAAATTCCCAAAAATATTATAAAATGGAAAATTACCATTTTACTCCTAACTGGGAAAAGTGAGGGTGACAATGAACAACTACGTATAAATGAACTGTAGGAGAACAAGTAAATAAGAGATCAATGGAATACCAAACCCTCACCCTGAGTGTGGACTCGCAGGTTTGAACTAATCACTAACCCTCACCCCGATTGTGGACTCGCATGTCAATTTCAAGACAAGTCACCCTCGCCCCGTGTGTGGACTCGCAGGTGCAAACGATCAACCCTCGTCCCATGTGTGGACTCACAGGTTGTAAGAAATCGAAATAAGGAAATAGCAGTTCAATTTATAACGTGATCGTCCTACGATACAACTCAAACCAGTACAAGTGAAAAGCATGTCCAATAAAGCTACAAGGCTAACTGTGAGCAATGATGAAGCACATGTCAGCAATCAACTGAATAATGAAAGAATATAAGCATGTAAATAAAGCTGTAACGAAAGGCAAGGTATACTTGCCTATGGTCCTGCGCTGCAGTTACGGGTCAAGTGCCGAGTCAATGTCCAATGAGCCTGTTTAAATCATATATAATGTCAATAATGAAAACAATCTAAGTTTAACCTATCTACTGTTTTCACCTCATGTTAATTAGCTATCCTTGTATATATATATATACATACATGATTCAGCCTTTGGGCATAACTGGCCCATGAATGTTAATCACATTCTCCATGCCCCCAACCTATCCAACATTATTTTCCTATGTGTTTACCTAGATACCCCTTTTGGAATTATTAGCAACTCTTGTAACTGAATCAATCCTTTTTCCTAACATTTGATACCTTTCTCCAATTGGGCACATTCCTATGCTACTGCTCTCTTTCAGCTTATATTGCACATACTCTTGATACACTGGCTACCCTTCTAAACTCTTATCTGAATTGGGTATGACTTCCCCAAGCCACATAGTAACTGCCCTTTATATATCTTACCAATGTAGACCTGTATTCAAATCTCCCCTTCTGCCTAGCAATTTCAGCTACAGGGGATACCAACTAATACATGGGATACCAACTAATACATGGGATACCAGCTAAATATTTCCTCAGTTTACTGTATGCATTTGCCTAATATATTTCATGTAATGTAACCATGTAATTCTTTCTCTGATACAGGGGACTTTCCTCTGTTGCAGGTACTTGCCTACACTCAGCTCTCTTTTTGGCACTAGGACCTCTCTATTCAAACTCTCTTTGTTCATAAATATCATGCTACTGCTGTTGTTTCCCCTATTTGCAGTTGGCAGCAGGCAAGTTAATGCTTGCTGTTGCAAAGCAACTCCCTGCACCTCTCTAACACCCTAGCCTACACTCCTAAGCCTCCTTGGTACCACCTCTCATGCTAAGGCTACAACTGCCCTTACCTGCTGCTTGAACCCGAGGTGGCTTGACGTGTAATTGTGCTAACTGGACCTACGTGGACTGATACTCTAGCCCCTTATCTATTGCTGTGTTTGACTTATGTACTGATATCAGTGAGTTGATAACAGGGCAATATCAATTAACTCAAATAGGGTATGGCTAAATAGTGCTATAGATAGACTGTCATATATATATAAATCCCCTTGTGTGCTGCTGTCTTGCTCGTTTCCTACACCATACAGCCTTACATTGGGTTGATACACTCTCTCAATACATGGTTACCTAGACCACACTACTCGAGTACACTTCATATCCAGCACATTGGATTCACTGAGGACACCTTATGTACACAGTCTCTACTTACATATATTCCTCCTTTTCCTGATAGCTCATGCCTCTATCTACTAAACATGTCCTAACTAGGATGATCGAGTGATTGTATCTATCTAAGGTTGATACAATAGACTGACACCACATGGTTGCAACTACTTCCTGTGTACTTGTACCTATATAGGGATTGGTACAAGGAGCTGGCACCATTTCCTTGTATATAAAACCTTTGGGCATAACTCACAAGACTTTGTTCACTCATGTCCCTGCTCTGTCACTGTCCTCTCCAAAAGCATAGGCTGACTCTGTCACGACCCGCACCCGCTTTTTCGGATACGAGACGTGTCCAAGCCAGCCTACGCCGCAGAGTCGACGGTAGAACGTTGTCAAGCCCGCAAGAAATAAATGCTCAAAATATCACATTTGCTGCTCATTCATATTTCTAAATTTGTTACAACATTTACAACATTTATAATGAAAGAAAATACAAGATTTTATAATTAATGAAATTGATACAACTGCTATCTATTTCTAGGTTTCTGTCTGCAAGTACACCCGAATCTCCCATGCTAAGTGAAGCCATAGCTAACCTGAAAAATGACGGTTTCCAGTCAGGAATGGAACAAGTACACAAACCGACGGCAATGCAAAAACACAATAGAATTAACAAGACATGAAAATAACATATGAGATATGAAAACTGGAAGATAACTGATGACATAGCACGATAGAGAAGTAAAGGAAAAATAAAAAAACATCTACCTATGTGGTGTGAAATATCATTTTCGACATGTGAACGGCTATGGGGTAAATCCGGCACCCTGCACGTGTCGTGTGCAGCTGCTATTCTCTACGAAAGACACGGGGGATAGTTCTGGGTAGTCCACATGTTTACTAAGATATTTTCCCTCCCGACTACTCCGTGTGACGAGCGTGTCAACAAGCAGCAAGATATATGTATAAACATGAAATAAAAAGACTACTATGAATCGAATGCAATCAGAAAGTGCACTTGCCTGAGGTCCAGGTGAAACCAATAATTCTGTTGAGTTCAGTATGGTCCAGTTAGCCTAGGGTGGATATGAAGAAGTCCAGAGTTCACAAAAGAAATGGAAATATTGGATTAGTCGTGATCAAGGACAATCTAACCTAAAAGAAGATTTGACTTAGAAAATTTATAAAAATTTATATATATATAACTTAGAAAATTGTTTAGAAAAAAAACCCTATATATTCCTATAAAACTTTTAGGAAAATAAAAACCCTTTAAAGAATAAGTATTTGTATATTTTCAATACTAGAATATTACGAGCATAAATATTTAAGCCTACGTAAAATATACTTACTAAAAATACTTATTTATAAAATTCAGAAATAACTTATATAATTCTAGTTTAAAAGTATGTATATGTAAGAGTCTATTAAAATTTTAAGCCCAATACTATTTGTTGAGAACTCTCTGTGTCTAGAATTGCAAGTAAATTTGGAGAATGAATTCTATCTTATTTGAAACAAATGTCAGCTATATATAGCTTTACAAACAAGAGAAGGAAATAACTGCCCATGTCTTACATGCCTACAGACTAGGAATAAATCAAGGCAACTAACCAAAGAAAAAGGCTAAACAATAGGAATTATTCAACCTGCCAACTATAAGCCTAAGGACTCGATCAAAACAGAAACTAAATCAACAAGCAACTTTAACATCCTCCCTTAAACTAAATACCACCTGTATTCAGTTTATACTTGGATCTATGTACACCCCCAGCAAACTTCTCAGCTTCACGAATACATCTAACTTCAATGGCTTGGTCATTATGTCTGCAATCTGTTCTTGAGTGTGACAATGAACTAGCTTTACAACTCCAGCTTTGGAAAGCTCGCGAAGAAAATGAAATCTGACATCTATATGTTTGCTTCGACCATGTAACACAGGATTCTTCGAAAGTTCAATAGCTGAACTGTTGTCACAAAAGACTGTTGTGCCATCACCTTGATCAAGACCAAACCCCCTCAATATCCTTCTCAACCAAACCGATTGACAAGCACAAAAAACTGCAGCAACAAACTCGGCTTCAGTAGTAGACAACGTGACTATTGGTTGCTTCTTTGATGACCAGGAAACTGCCCCTGAACTGATCAAGAATACATAACCTGAAGTGCTTCTCCTATCATCCAAATCTCCGGCGTAGTCACTGTCTGTATAGGCAATCAGCTCCTCAGCTCCTCCCTTCCTATAAAGTATCCCAAAATCACGAGTCCCTTTCAAATATCTCAGCACCCTCTTGGCCGCCTTAGAATGAAGCTCTGTGGGACGATCCATATACCTACTAAGAAGACTCACCACAAACATAATGTCGTGTCGAGTAGAAGTCAAATACATCAGACTACCCACTAGTTGCTTGTATCGACTACTATCCACCCTTACACCATTTTCATCTTTCATGAGTTTGAAACCCGGAACAATCGGATTATGAACTGGATTGCACTGGTCCATATCAAACCTTTCCAATATCTCATGTGCGTATTTCTTTTGACAAATAAAAATACCCTTTGATCCTTGCATCACTTCTATACCAAGGAAATATCTCATTTTTCCAAGATCTGTCATGTCGAACTCATGCATCATGGATTTTTTAAATTCACTAAACATATTCTCATCATTGCCCGTAAAGATCAAATCATCAACATATAGACAGACAATTAGAATTTTACCTCCTTCGTTAGCTTTGACGAACAAGGTATGCTCATAAGGGCACCTCTCGAAACCGTCCTTAGCAAAGTAAGATTCTATCCGGCTATACCAAGCTCGTGGAGCCTGCTTTAGTCCGTATAGGGCTTTCTTTAACCTGTATACTTTTTGTTCATCACCTTTTCGCTCATAACCAGGAGGTTGCTCGACGAAAACCTCTTCAATAAGTTCTCCATGAAGAAAGGCTGACTTCACGTCCAGCTGATAAATTTCCCACCTTTTCTGAGCTGCAAGAGAGACAACCATTCGTACTGTCTCCATCCGTGCTACAGGCGCAAAAACCTCTGTGTAATCCACTCCATGTTTTTGAGTGTAACCCTTTGCAACCAGACGTGCCTTGTACTTCTCCACCTCACCATTTTCATTGAGCTTCGTTTTATACACCCATTTTACACCAACCTTCTTTGCCCCAACAGGCAATTTTGTTAATTCCCATGTGTCATTTCTCTCAATAGCCTCTATTTCAGCATCCATTGCTCTCCTCCACTTCAAACTCTTCACAGCATCTTCAAAATGAATTGGATCATCATTAGAAGCAAACATGGCTAAATATGCCAAGTCTTCTTCCTCAGAAAGACCCTCTCCACTCACATAATCTCTCATCCAAACAGGTTGCCTTCTCTCCCTTTCTTCACGAGATGAAGGTGAATGACCCTCACTCGAGCTTGATGAATTCCCTTCAGTTACATTTAAATCTGAACCACCACTTTCTTCCTCAGCATCACCATGTTGATCAGTTTCCTCTGCAACCTTAGCTCCATCAGTTACAACCAATTCAGTTTCATTGTCTCCCCATTCCAAATCAGCAAGAATTGCCTCATTATGACTCTTATCCCAATCCCAGTTGTTGTTTTCTTCAAAGACTACGTCTCTACTCACAATTATCTTTCGAGCAATGGGATCATATAGTCGATATGCCTTTGATTCTTCACTAACTCCCAGCAATACACACTTTAGGCTCTTATCATCAAGCTTAGTTCTTCTACAATCAGGAACATGAGCATGTGATATGCACCCAAAAACCCTAAAGTGATCAACTGAGGGTTTAACGCCGCTCCAAGCCTCTTCTGGAGTTCTGTTCTTCACCGCAAGTGTTGGGCTCCTATTTAGCACATGGATCGTCCAATTAACAGCTTCCGGCCAAAATGTCTTTGGAATCTTCTTTTCTGACAGCATACTTCGAACCATATTCATGATAGTTCGATTCTTTCGCTCTGCAACACCATTTTGTTGCGGGGTATAGGCAGCAGTCAATTGTCGTCGTATGCCATTCTTATCACAGAACTCAGTGAACTCTTTTGAGGTAAACTCCCCTCCACGATCAGTACGAAGACCTTTTATACATGAGCCGGCCTCCTTTTCTATACGATTCTTATAGTGCTTGAAGGTAGTAAAGGCTTCAGACTTCTCTACAAGAAAGTAAACCCATGTTTTTCGACTATAGTCATCAATAAATGTGATAATGTACCTTCTTTTGCTGTTTGAAATAGGACTGATAGGTCCACAGATGTCCGCATGCACAAGTTGAAGAACATGAGTGGCTCTCCATCTGGTCTCTTTAGGAAATGAATCTCTATGTTGCTTTCCAACCAAACAAGCTTCACACACCTTCACCGGGGCTTCAACACGAGGCAATCCTCTCACCATCTTCTTTTCTTGAAGAGTTTTCAGACCCTTGTAGCTTAGGTGCCCATATCTACAGTACCAGAGCCTAGCTGAATCATCTGTGAGAGAAGTAAAACACACCTCCTCCTTCAAATGTATCTGGGCAAACAACTTAAACATTCGATTAGAGGACATTCTAATCTCCATAATTAAGCCTCTTTCAGGATGATATATCTTGCCCGTTCCTTGTTGTATGAGGATTGTAAGACCCTTCTCGGCTAGTTGTCCAATGCTCAACAAACTATTCTTCAACCCTGGAATATAGAATACCCCTGTAATAATTTGTACGAACCCATTTACCAGCATCCTGATGTTGCCTTTCCCCATCACGTCCATGCTTGAGTCATCTCCCAGTTTCACCTTCTCCCTAAAGCTACTATCAAGTTCGAAAAATAGCTCTTTCTTACCACACATGTGGTTGCTACATCCTGAATCGAGAAACCACAACTCCTCTTTGCTCGCCACCATATCACCTGCATATGCCATCAACAACATTTCTTCTCCTGCCTCTCCATAATTTGCCTTCGGATCACCCTCCTTCTTTGGACATTCATATTGAAAATGTCCAAGATTGTGGCAGTGAAAGCACTCCACAGTGGACCTGTCATGACTTCTATAGCTTCCTCCTCTTCCTCTTCCTCGTCCTCTATATGCACCACGATATCCAATGCGACCACGCCCTCGACCTCCTGAAGACTCGCCTCCATAGCTGACATTTAAGGCTTGCTCTTCCACCACATGATTATTCATGCGTTGCTCATACACCAACAGACTACTCTGCAACGCGTCTATGGAGAGAACATCCAGATTGTTTGACTCCTCAATAGAGCAAACCACGTAGTCAAATCTTGGGGTCATGGATCTCAGTATCTTCTCTACGACGTCGGTATCAGTCACATTCCCACCATTTTGTCTCAACTTGTTGACTATAGACAAAGTACGAGCAAAATACTCGTCTACGGACTCCCCAGTCTTCATATTGAGAACCTCGAACTCCTTCTTGAGAGCTTGACGTTGGGCACGTTGCACTCGTGCTGTACCTTGATATTTTTGCTTCAAGGAATCCCAAATGCTTTTGGCTGAATCCTTGTTCAAAATAGTTTCCAAGATAGAGCGATCGATGGCCTGGAAGAGATAGTTCTTCGCTTTCAAATCCTTCAATTTTGCATCATCAATTGCCTTCTTCTGAGTGTCGGTGGGTTGGACTCCTTCCTCCACTGTCGGAATCCCATGCTCTATGAGACCCCAGTACTCCTTCGATCGAAGGAAGTTCTCCATAAGCATGCTCCAATGGCCGTAATGCCCATCAAGCTTTGGAATGGAAGGCTGTACAAAACCTCCCTCTGTCGCCATCTCTTTACTTCTCACACGCTCAAGAAAGCTGCTGCTTCGAACGTTTAATCAGGCCCCTGCGATGAGGCTCTGATACCAGATGTTGAGAACTCTCTGTGTCTAGAATTGCAAGTAAATTTGGAGAATGAATTCTATCTTATTTGAAACAAATGTCAGCTATATATAGCTTTACAAACAAGAGAAGGAAATAACTGCCCATTTCTTACATGCCTACAGACTAGGAATAAATCAAGGCAACTAACCAAAGAAAAAGGCTAAACAATAGGAATTATTCAACCTGCCAACTATAAGCCTAAGGACTCGATCAAAACAGAAACTAAATCAACAAGCAACTTTAACACTATTAACCCAAATAAGATTTATCATACTAATTTTCAAAACTTTTTATGTAAAACCTAGATATAAACCAATTATGGTATATAGTCCTAAGGCCCAGCCCCTTTATCTATAAAGATATTTCGTGGGCCGAGGCCCAAAGCCCAGCCAAATAAATTCCCAACACTAAAACAAGCAAAACTTTTAAATATAGATATAATTTTGTTGTGGGCTTTAGGCCCATTTTCAAACCCAACCTATATCTATTCCCACCCAAAGCCCATTTACAGATGAAGAGAGAGGGAGAGAGAGAGAGAGGAAAAGCAATGAGAAGAGGGAGGCAAGAGAGAGGGATTAGAAGCGGGCGACTCACCAGAGTAGATGACTGGAGGCAGCTCTCGGCTAGTTGGGACTAGGGCTAGGGACCAGCTCTGAACTTTAGCGGTGGAGCATGTCGTCGACGGTGACAGATGGAGGCGGACTTGGCGATGAGTGGCGCCGGATGGAGTAGTCGAGCTCCTCACGGCGACGGCATGGGGACCGAGCGCGGGTGGTCTCTGGAGTTCGACTGCGCGCGTCAGCACCGGTGGTCTTGAGGGATCGGCATCGGTGGCTGGCGGTGATAGGTAAGTAGGTGGTGGCGGTGAGGTCAGATCTGGGGTGTTGGTGATGATGGTGCTTAGTAGGTCTGGTGTCAACAGGACAGGGAGAAATGGGTTTCGATGGCGGCGACGATGAATGATGGTCTGGCCGGGAGTGATAGTGATGATGGTGGCGGGAGTGGTGACGAGTTGACGGGGAAGCAGCAGATCTGGTGGTTGATGCCATTGATGGCGGTGGTGATAAGGATGAGTATGGCGGGGCTGGGGACTACGGTGGTGTCACTGTGGCGGTGGTGGTGGTGTTTGATTGCAGGGGCTGATGGAGTTGGTCGAGAACTGGAAGGTGCAGGGTGCGGCGAGAGGGTGGCGTGGTGGTTGCGGTGTCAGGGAAGGAACGGTGGGGTGATTGGTGGCGCAGCAGACGGGCGCTGCCCGAGTTCGCCGGCCGGGAACGGTTGTGGAAGCGGTGGTGTTCAAGATGGTGGATGGGAATACGCGGAGACCCGAGCGGTGGTGGCAGCGGGGATGGGATCGGAGTTATCTGGGGGATGGTTGTGATGGGGATGTAGTGTCGGGCGTATCCGACACCGAGGAAATATGTATATGTAGATGAATAAAATATTGAAAGGGTTGGTGACGAACACGGACACGATGCACGATAACTGAGGTTGATGTTTGTGGCTGGATCCTAAAATTTGGAGAAGAAGGCCTCCTTAAATAGGAGTAGGAACTCCTAATACGATGAGGCCTAGAATTTAGGTAGATAAATTCTCCCCTTTTAGTTTAAACCGAATAATATTTAAATTAAAATCGATCTAATCGTGACCATGTAAAATGATTACCATAAAATATTTAAAGCATATATTTGGTGTTAGCAACCAATTTAAATCATATGGATTTAAATGTAAATCAAATAATTGATTTACTTCCATAATTCAAATAACATTTAATATTGTCAATCTAAATTCAAATAAATAATATTCCTAGTAATTTAAATATAATTATATTATTAAACAATTTAAAACATATATCTTTATAAATAAACAAATAAAAACTTTATTTAAAAATACTTTGATAAAATTTATATTTGTTTCCAAAATACTCATGATATTTAAATTATTTAAAAAAACAAAACTTTTCAAGATTCAAATCAAATAATTATTGCGTCCAATAAATTATCAATTAATCAAAATTAACAATAAAAGTAGGCAAATGTTAAGGGCACCCCCAAATTACTAAGGGCAACCAACTTAAAACTTCAAACAAATTACAAGTTTGACATTTTGAAAACACTAAGGGCCACCCACTTCTGCCAAAGACGGACTGCAGGCCTTGCCTGCAGTCCAAAGTGAATACATGACTGCAGTGCTTGCCTGCAGTCCCCGAATGACGAATTTTTTTTTTAAACTTGCAGTGACTGCAGGCCTCGCCTGCAGTCCAAATTGAAGACAGGACTGCAGGCAAGGCCTGCAGTCCGTCTCCATAGCCTCCTCCTCATCCTCTGCCGCCTCCTCCCGCCCGCCGGACTCCGAGATCCCCTCTCCTCCCTCTCCTCCTGATCCCCTCTCCTCCCTCTCCTTCTGGGACCCCTCACTTCCCAACTCCCCGTGCTCCTGGCGCGGAGTCAGCCTGCTCTGCACCCAGCCCACGTCCATCTCCTCCGTCACCACCACCCTCTTCACCGCTACCCGGTGCCTGCACCCGCCTGCTCCCGCCGCCGCGGAGGACGAGGGCGCGAACTTGGACAGCGTCGCCAACCAGGCCTCCTGGCCGGGGCGGGGGCCCTCGCCGAGCCGGCGCAGCAGCTTGAGGTCCGGGTGGCAGGCGAGGTCGATCGGGGAGCAGCGGCCGGATATAGAGGTGGGCCCCGAGGTCCCGCCCCGCCGCCGCTGCTGCCGGAAGTAATCGTCCTCATCGCCGTCGCCGTCCGCGTCGGAGCTGTCGGCGTCCCTGTCCTCGTTGTCGGTGGAGTTGCAGTCGAAGGAGGGGGAGGAGGAGAGGAGGGAGAGGACGGGGAAGTTCTTGCGGAGGGCGGAGATGCTGTTGTCGACGACGGTGGGGTGGCGGCTGCGCGAAGAAGGAGGAGGGTTGCCCTTAGTAATTTGGAGAGGGTGGTGGTTGCCTTTAGTAAAAATGGAAGAGGATGGTGGTTGCCCTTAGTAGGGTGGTTGCCCTTAGTAATTTGGGGGTGGCCCTTAACATTTGCCTAAAAGTAATACTAGCTATTGTTAATAACATTAGAAATATATTTAGCTAATCCAATTCAAATGACGTTTTAAACACAACTTGATCTAATCACAACCTATTAATGATTGCCAAAAAATAGTTTAAATGAACTCAAATCTTTTTATAAAAGAATCACCGTTTGATGATACTAAAAGATATTCTAAAACCAAGTAAAGCATATAAATTCAAAATCCAAAATCAATAATTTTATTTATACTAATGATAAAGAGTATTAGATAATGTAAAGCATATATCTTTATATATACTAGAATTTTGATAAAACTTTTGTCGAGAAAATAAATAATTAAATATGATTTTCAAATCATTATAGAAACTATTTTTTTTCTTTTTTTTTGAAATGCGGGAGAATATAAAATTTTCTTCCAATGCAAAATTTGAAATTCGGAAAGAGGAGTTACAAATCTACCCACCTTAGAAAAATTTCGTCCTCGAAATTTCAAAGGTCACGATTAGGTATGAAGAAGAATATAATCAAGAAAATAATATGATCAATGATAGCACGAGTTAGATCGTGAATAGATTTGAAGCTAAAAAAATATGACGTGGCACGATCAAAAGGGTTAGTCACAATGGTCAAAATATATTTGAAATATGATTAGTTATACAAGAAAAAGTCGTTTATGCACGATCAACTATTGGCATGGTCAACAAGTTGAGGAAAAATATTTTGGCATGTTTGAGTCAAGACCTACGTATGGCTGTGAAGGTGGAATCAAAATACACTAAATGGTTACTATGGGTGCACTAATAGGATGGTAAGAGAGAGACTACAAGGCTCATCGAGGAGACATATAGAAAAATAGGATACGAAATCAAGTTGAAATGAAGGTGTATAGTCACATGCCAATAAAAGATATAGCCTCTATTGTATTCGAAAACTCGTAAGCATACCCCAAGTCACTTTACCGAGAAGTATGCAGGGCAGTTGGCTAAATGGTGTACCATCTATCAATACAGGAAATTCCTTACTGTAGGGTTTAACCCATGGTCTGGACCATCATGATCTAGGGGTTGATCCAATAGAGTAGACCAAGTTAGTCTACATCCTGGAAATAAAATCAATAGGAAGATTTTCTTCAGTCATGAAAAGATTACTCCCTAGTCACTAGCCTGGGGTATACCCTGTATTCAGGGATCCTGACCACTCTAGCTGTTACCTGCCAATAAAGGGAGGCTTTATATCTCAAGTCTTAATTGACCTAAACTCAACTATATAGTCATGCTGCAAAGGCTACTCTTCCTTATTACCATCTAGGTCTGCAAGGTGAACATGGCAATGGTATACAACACAGGTACATAGGTTCCCTACTGCACCTAGTCTATAGCCATCAGTAAATAAGGCCCAGACCTAGCTCTGATGCCAAAGTCGGATTGACACTAGCTATCAATTAGGTACAATAATGATACACTTGATATTAAGGTATCAGTGTGATGCCAGAAGTCGAACAGAATATCAGGTATCATGTTTGCTACTAAGGATCAAGGGTGATGTCGACTACCAAGTGAATTGATACCAAATATACACTTTGATATTAGGCTGCCCCCTGTTGATACCCCTTTTATTTCCCAAGATACCTGAAATCGTATCATTGACACCCTGTGTTTAGCACACGAGTACGTCCCAAGTCCCCTACTTGACATTACTTCGAACACCTACTCATCCATCCTATTTTGGTCAATAACAAGAGTTTTTAAATCTAGAGTGGATTAGTTCTAATGAATCGAAGCCATGGTGGTGAGGATTACCTGTCGAAGGTTGGCTTTGCTTCAAAACTTCAGGTATCTTCCTCGGCACAAGCAGGGAGGAATTTGTGGCAGGAGATTAGGGTTTGGGAAAACAAGGGCATTGATGATCTCTCGTATTTATACTAGGGATCGGATGGATCGAGAGGATAAGGTTGAATTTCCAATCTTTATCGAGCATGATTTGAATCCAGCTATTCGAAGGCTTTGAACTCATATTGGCCGTTGAGTTTTAGGATTTAAACCTGGGAATTTTGCAATCCAGTCCTTGTGATTTAGATGTTTGCAAAAACCCCCCTTTGTTTCCCTTTTCTATTTCTAGGGCTTAACATTTTATATATTACATATATATATATGATTATTCAAATATCTATTCATTAATTAACAATTTAGCTAAATATAATAACATAAATTTTTTTTGGAAATTATGGGTCAAGGGCTCACAATTAAGTATCGTTCGGTTGGGAACAAAGATACACTTAGAAGTATATATCGATAGAAACTCTATCGAACTAACGCTTAGGCGTATACGGAAGATTGGATAGATTTTGGAGAATAGTGCGAACGACTTAGTACGTCGAGTCGACATGAGCGATTATGCTAGAGATTCGTCGGACGAATCTGAAAGATGTATTAGCGAGTGATGCGAACGTGATTGTGGACTAAATCGGATGGCTCAAATCTTGAGTGGTGTATGGCCCGTCTTGGAAATCATTCGAGCAAAAATTGAGGATTAGGAGTAACAACGAGTATGTCGGCAAGGCAAAGCGATCGCGCAAAGCCTTAGAACGTGTCATGCTTATAGTTGGTCGTGACTTCGAATGTCCCGAACGAGATGTCGTTTGTACAACTTGCGAATGGGCCACGCGAGTTAGGAAACGATATTGAATCAGGATTCGAAACGATGAATAAAAATGAATGGTCTTGATCGAAGAAACCTAGAGATTGTACTTGTGATTTCGGATTTGGTCGAATGGAATTGTGGTATATCCAATTCGGAGAATAGCAGCAGTTGTACGACTCGAACTTTGTTGCAAAGAAAAATTGTCAGGTTACGTACATCATTGATGGTATTGAGGCATATCAAAGATCGATGTGCGATAACTCGGGGGTACACTGATTCGAGGAACGATGATCGTGTAAAATGTCATTGTTCCGATGGAGGCTATACTCGGGATGTTGAAATGTGTCGAAGAAAAGATAGACTTGGCTTGAGGATTTTCTAGTTGAACGAATGGCGAACGGACTATCGAATTGAGATCTTGGCTTGGATGAAAATAAAATGTTTGGATTGCTTCGACGATAAATCCAACGTCGACATTCTTGTCTTATGAGAGCGTAACTCCCGTCTCGCACATGCGTCACGTCGATTAGGGCGATCACTCCGCATGAGCACTGGTATGGTGATTCATACAGCGGCGATGATCAAACTTGCATGGCATAGCAATTCGATTGCTTCGACTTGTGGTTTGACGCAAAGATGGACTCGAGGATGACTCCGTGTGCTTGACGAGTAAACTTAAGGATTGAGTAGGTCCAATCCGCGTATCGAGAATGAATTAGTCTAGACTCAAGCAAGAGTTACGCTCCAATAAGGAAGATTACCCTGCAAGAACGCGGCATGGTGATTCATGTCCAACGTAGATAATCAAACTTGCGTAAGATAGGGGCGTGATAAATTGTTGTGCTAAACGACCTCGTGATCGAATATATGAATTGGTTAGAATGGATATGTGAATTATGCCGATATGTCGGAAGGAATAAACTATACAAATTGGTGATTTGAACAGGTTCGAATCTGCGCAACGTATGCTCGATGTGAATTAGGTGATCATGCTCGATGTTTAGAAATCTGAGTGACGCGAGCCTGGATAGAAAATCCTATATTACCGACTTTGATTTGACCCTAAGATTGGGGTCAGTGTTGGCATTATTGTTGGGGAACTATGATTCAATCCTGACATTGATTTTAGCCTTAAGAAATGGCCTAACGGTTAGGCGAGACACCCCTATTTCAAGAGTTAGCAATCGAAAGATTGATCTTGAGGATTGGTATGGATGGATAGATTGAATCAAGAATATAGGAATATCCCTCACGAGATTCGGCTGACATGTATATATTTCAGGGACACCTGAGTATGTGCACGATGCGACTCGAGTGATAATGACGAATTCTCTATTATGCGGCTTGGCTGAAATGCATATATTTTGGGGACGCCTGGAATGTGTGCATGATCCAACCAAGTGATATGTTAAATTCAAGTGAGACTCGAGGAATGAAAAGGTGTCAAGGATTTTGAAATCGTGTTAAATGAAGGATTAATACTAGTACGAGCATGGCTCAGAATCGAAGAAACGCGTAGGCGGAGTGTGTACGAGAGTCCTTGGATCAAAGTGGTCCTAAAGTAAGTACTCAGTTAGTTTCGAGAACAAAACTTTTTCTGAGTGGTGTATGATGTAGTGTCCCGTCCCGCTCAATTAATCAGAGAAATTGAAACGTCGACGGCGTTCGGACTTAGCCTTGCAATGGCTACTCGAAGACTCGCTCGGTCGAGGCAACTCCCGCTCAGGTGGGGTAGTTTTGATGAACTTGCCTTGTCTTAGCCTTCACATAATAACTCGCATGTGTTTCAATTTGCACAAGTTAGGCTTGATAATAAAAGAGACGCATCCACATAGCTAAGAAAATAATTCCGACGGGTCAGAATATATTAGAACATGGAAAAAGGTCCCACGGTGTCATGCTCCGATTCCGTCGAATCGATAGTCGTCCCCCGGGCGTGACGCCGTACGAACCTAATTTGCGATCGCATAAGGCATAGTCATAAGGTAATCCGAGACACGAGATCTAAGAGAGTACACAGACAAATTGAATCACACATTAAGTAAAGAAAACTTTGATCTTTATTGATAGTAAACATCTTTTACAGACTCCAGTACACGACTCATGCCACACGGGCTACAACATGACTCGATCATAAAAGAGTGCCGATGAGATAGTCGTTCCATACATTGCACACATCCCTCAATATACCGCGGCATCTTCGACAGACCAACAATAAAATCCATGCACACGTGCTGCCACTTCCATTCTAGAATCGCAGGTTCTGGATCTCCCCGCCCGGTCTCTGGTGCTCAGCTTTTACCTGCTGACAGTCCATACATTGCCACAAGAAAAGTGCCATATCTTTTTTCATTCCGTGCTACCAGAAGTTTGTGCGGAGGTCCTTGTACATCTTCGTGCTACCGAGATGCAAGGTGTACTTTGCGTAGTGCGCCTCCGACAATATCTCCATTCTGAGTTCTGAATCGTCTGGAACGCATAGCCTACCCTTCAATAGAAGCATGCCGGTTTCGTCTTCCGTAAAGCCGGTCGTCCTACCCGTCGAGATTAGCTCTCACATCTTCTTCAGGTACAGATCATCCTTCTGAGCGGTCTTGATCTTTTCTTGTAGGCTCGACTCTAACTACAACTTTGCCAACTTTACATTCCTGAATCGGACTCAGAGTTCGATGCCCATCTCTTCTAGGTCCCGTAGCAGTCTGCGGTCGATGGATAGCGAGGCGATATACTTCCGACTCAGAGCGTCCGCCACAATATTTTCCTTTCCTGGCGTATAGTCGATAGTCAAGTCATAATCCTTGATTAGTTCAAGCCAATGCTTTTGTCGCAAGTTCAGTTCCTTCTGCGTGAATAGATACTTGAGGCTCTTGTGATCGGTATAGATCGTACACGCCACGGCATAAAGATAGTGACACCATAATTTCAATGCGAACACAATTGTCCCAGGTCATGAGTAGGGTAGTTCTTCTCATACGGCTTTAGCTGTCGGACATCAAAAGATATCACCTTGTTCCGTTGCATCAGCACACACCCCAAGCCCTGACCGGATGCGTCGCTGAATATCTGGAATACCTCAGCCCCTTCTAGAAGTGCGAGTATCGGGGCCGAGATGAGCCGTTGCTTTAACTCTTAGAATGAAGCTTCACAGTCGTCTGACCATTCAAATACGACTCCTTTCTGGGTGAGGCGAGTCAGAGGCGATGTGATCTTCACGAAGTCTTTCACGAAGCGTCGGTAGTATCCCGCTAAGCCAAGAAAACTTCGAATCTCACCGACGGATGCTGGCCGTTTCCAATCGACAACGACTTCAACTTTCTTTGGGTCGACTGCAATGCCTTCAGCTGAAATGATGTGTCCGAGGAATACGACGCTGCTCAGCCAGAATTCACATTTGCTTCGCTTTGCATATAACTGATTTCCTCGAAGGATCTGAAGTACGGTCCGTAGATGCTCAGTGTGTTGCTGTCTATTCTTTGAGTAGACGAGTATATCGTCGATAAAGACTACTACGAACTTGTCGAAGAATAGTCGGAACACCCAATTCATCAAATCCATGAAAGCAGCATGGGCGTTCGTTTGGCCGAACGACATTACCAGGAATTCGTAATGGCCATATCGAGTGCGAAAGACAGACTTTGGCACATCGTCTAGCTTGATCTTGAGTTGATGGTAATCCGAGCGCAGATCAATTTTAGAGAACACCGTAGCTCCTTGCAGCTGATCAAACATATCATTTATGCGAGGCAGGGGGTATTTGTTCTAGACGGTGGCTTTATTCAGCTCGTAGAAGTCGATACAAAGACGCATTGAGCCGTCCTTTTCTTGACAAACAGCATGGGCACTCCCCATGGCGAGACACTGGGTCGAATGAATCCCTTATCGAGCAACTCTTGTAACTGTACTTTGAGTTCTTTAAGCTATGTAGGGGCTATTCTGTACGGGGCTTTCGAGATCGGTCGGATATCGGGGAATGTATTGATAGTGAGCTCAATCTCTCGATCGGACGGCATATCGAGCAGCTCGTCCGGGAACACATCTGGGAATTCTGCCACAACGTTGGTCTGACCCGCATTTGTACCATCCATTCGTATGTCTCGAACGGACGCTAAATAACCTTCGCACCTGGAATGCAGCATCCGTCGAGCAGATATTGCCATTAAAGTTACTTGGAGCGTTGATCGCCTGGCGCAGATTTATCTTGATAAGATAGTACGGATGCACGGAGTTCCAGTATCCATCATATTTGATCGGGATTCACGGTTTATGTCACAATTCTGGAGTAGCCTTCAGTCGGCTTTGTGTACCAAGTTGCAGTTCAGCTCAGCTTACCATCCTTAGACCGACGGCCAAATGGAGCACGTCAATCAGATTTTCGAAGACATGCTACGACTCCGCACAATTGACTTCAAATCAAACTGGGATGTTCATCTACCTCTGGCTGAATTTGCATATAATAATAGCTATCAATCCAGCATTCAAATGGCGCCATATGAAGCCTTATACGGACGAAAGTGTCAATCGCCCATTTGCTGGGACGAAGTCGGAGAGCATCAGATTCTCGGCCTGGAACTAGTAGAACAGACTGTACAAAAAGTTTGACTCATTCGGGAAAGATTAAAGACCGCGCAGAGTCATCAGAAAAGCTATACAAACGTTCATCGTCGACCCCTCGAGTTTCAAGAAGGCGATCATACATTTCTCAAAGTGTCGCCCATGCGAGGAGTTACTCGGTTCGGCACGAAGGGAAAGTTGAGTCCGAGATTCGTTGGGCCGTTCGAAATACTCGAGCAGGTCACCCCAGTGTCCTATAAAATTGTCCTACCGTCGGCGCTAGAAGGTGTACACAATGTCTTCCACGTCTCTAAATTACGAAAGTACATGCACGACCCGAGCCACATGGTAGATTTTGGCCAGTTGAAGCTAAAGTCCGACTTATCCTATGTTGAAGATCCCGTTCAAATCTTAGAACACAAGGATAAGCTGCTGCGAAATCGAGCGATCTCTCTCGTCCGCGTCCTCTGGAGGAACCATTCGGTCAAAGAGTCGACGTGGGAGCTTGAATCAGAAATGAAGGAGAAATTCCCTTCATTGTTCTCATAGAGGTAGGTTCTATCTTTAAGTTTCGAGTATGAAACTTTTATTAGTTGGTTATGGTGTAGTGCCCCGTCCCTACATCGTGTCCCGTTTCCATCTACGGGGTGCGCAAGAAAGGAATACTGTCGCTATCGATTCGGTCGGGACCGATAAGTCGAAATCGGCCGAGTCGATCGAACGGGAACGGTTGAATTAAGATACATTCTACGTTATGGAATGGCTTCTTCAAAACCAAGTCCCATATTCAGCGGGTTGTGCCTCGAGGATTGGCTCTGCGGCTGAGTCGGAAGAGACCTCTCGTTGCTCTGATTTTCATGTCGTACTTGATTTGGCTTTGGCTTTGGTTTTCGTGAATGTGTTTTTCGTGAATGTTTTCGATGGATTTTCTTGACTTGCATTTTTGAGCTTCGCATTCATATCAAAATTCCTTGAATTATACAGTGTTCTAATCAGTTGCTTATGCGATTGCAGGTGATCGCATAGGTGACGTCAGCGCAGCCAACTGGTCACTCGCTTGAAGCAAGTCTAAGGCGAGTGGCTGACCTCCTTCGCCTCGTCCCTCTACTTTAAAATCAATATGAAGTAAATGAATGCTTATCAAATAGTATAGAATCAAAGAAAATTATGGCACGATTCTTCACGAAACACGTGCTATCAAACTGTCGGTATTAAAAATAGAAAACATGCTTCCCTATGCAATTCCACTTAGCATATGCAAAACAATGAATGAATCGATTAACGTTTATCACAACGATATGGCTAAATGAGTAAATCGACCAAGTTTAAAACAAAGGCTAAGTTTTGCACATAAAAGAGAAAGGATAAGGTTCTAGAAAAGAGATACCATTTTTCAAGACTCTGCAAAACGGTCATTGGACAACTTGTCGACAGGATGTAGTTTCCTCGAACGGTTGCCTAGGCTAAGGGACCGATTCGGCCCGGGAGGAACAAGTATAGCAAGTGCCAGCCTTACATCGACGTAGGTTATTCAGGAACTTCCGTACAGGGCTCACTACCCGCCGCGAAAGGGTCGCGTTTAACCCAACTATAGTCCGCGATGGCTTGACATTGCCAGTGGCCTTCACACTCTTTCATTTATCAACTAATGCACGTGACACGGGATGTATATGATAACTGCTTAATGTTTACAAATTCATATGCTTGTTTCGAAACATATTAACATACAAATTGATCAAGATGATTAGAAAGATCACATAAATAGCTAGCTAACATGTTTATAAAACTGCTTGAATCAAATACAGAGCTTGGATTTTAATTAGCCATTTGCTAGTACATGTGATCGTACTGATCCTCATTCTTTGTAGGTCCCGCAAATCAGGAAGGATGCACCAACTAGCTCGGCACCATTCATGACTTTTGAAGCTTCGACCGCGCGTCGAAGACTTGTCCCGTAACTCCACTTTTGAAGACTCTTAACAGTCCAAGAAAGATGGCTCAGCGTCCCACCATTCCAGGTCACTGGAGTACTTTGTTGTATATTGAGGGATGTGTGCAATGTATGAAACGGCTATCTCATCGGCACTCTTTTGTAATCGAGTCGTATTTTAGCCCGTGCGGCAAGAGTCTTGTACTAGAGTCTGTAAAAGATGTTCATTATCAATAAAGATCAAAGTTTCCTTTACTTAATGTGTGATTCAATTTGTCTGCGTACTCTCTTAGATCTCGTGTCTCGGATTTCCTTATGACTATGCCTTGTGCGATCGCAAATTAGGTTCATACGGCATCACGCCCGGGGGATGACTATCGATTCGACGGAATCGGGGCGTGACATAATCCCTACATCGTGCCCCGTTTCTGTCTACGGGATACGCGAGAAAGGAACACTATCGCTATCGATTCGGTCGGGACCGATAGGTCGGAATCGGCCGAGTCGATCGAACGGAAACGGTTGAATTAAAATCCATTCCACGTTATGGAATGACTTCTTCGGAACCAAGTCCCATATTCAGCGGGTTGCGCCTCGAGGATTGGCTCTGCGGCTGAGTCGGGAGAGACCTCTCGTTGCTCAGATTTTTATGCCGTATTTGATTTGGCTTTGGCTTGGGTTTTCGTGAATGCATTTTTCGTGAATGTTTCCGATGGATTTTCTTGACTTACGTTTTCGAGCTTCGCATTCATATCGAAATTCCTGGAATTACACAGTGTTCTAATCAGTTGCTTATGCGATTGCAGGTGATCGCGTAGGCGACGTCAACGCAGCCAACCGGTCACTCGCTTGAAGCAAGTCTAAGACGAGTGGCTAACCTCCTTCGCCTCGTCCCTCTACTTCAAAATTAATATGAAGTAAATGAATGTTTGTCAAATAGTGTAGAATCAAAGAAAATTATAGCACGATTCTTCATGAAACACGTGCTATCAAACTGCCGGTATTGAATATGGAAAACATGCTTTCCTATGCAATTCCACTTAGCCTATGCAAAACAATGAATGAATCGATTAACGTTTATCGCAACGATATGGCTAAGTGAGTAAATCGACTAAGTTCAAAACAAAGGCTAAGTTTTGCACATAAAAGAAAAATGATAAGGTTCTAGAAAAGAGATACCATTTTTCAAGACTCTGTAAAACGGTAATTGGACAACTTGTCGACAAGGTGTAGTTTCCTCGAACGGTTGCCTAGGCCAAAGGATCGATTCGGCCCGAAAGAAACGAGTATAGCAAGCGCCAGCCTTACATCGGCGTGGGTTATTCGAGAACTTCCGTACAGGGCTCGCTATCCGCCGCGAAAGGGTCGCGTCTAACCCAGCTATAGTCCACGATGGCTTGACATTGCCAGTGGCCTTCACACCCTTTCACTGCTTAACTAATGCACGTGACACGGGATGAATATGATAATTGCTTAATGTTTATAAATTTATATGCTTGCCTCGAAACATGTTGACATGCAAATTGATCACGATGGTTAGAAAGATCACATAAATAGCTAGCTAACATGTTTATAAAACTGCTTGAATCAAATACAGAGCTTAGATTTTAATTAGCCATTCGCCAGTACATGTGATCGTACTGATCCTCGCTCTTTGTAGGTCCCGCGAATCAGAAAGGACGTGCCAACTAGCTCGACGACGTTCGTGACTTTTGAAGCTTCGGTCGCGCATCGAAGACTTGTCCCGTAACTCCACTTTTGAAGACTATCAACAGTCCAAGGAAGATGGCTCAGCGTTCCTCTATTCCAGATCACTGGAGTACTTTGTTGTACATTGAGGGATGTGTGCAATGTATGGAACGGCTATCTCATCGGGACTTTTTTGAAATTCAGTCTTGTTGTAGCCTGCGCGACAAGAGTCTTGTACTGGAGTCTGTAAAAGATGTTCATTATCAATAAAGATCAAAGTTTCCTTTACTTAATGTGTGATTCAATTTGTCTGTGTACTCTCTTAGATCTCGTATCTCGGATTACCTTATGACTATACCTTGTGCGATCGCAAATTAGGTTCGCATGACATCACGCCAGGGGGACATCTATCGATTCGACGGAATCGGGCCGTGAAATAATGGCCCGTGCTCTCACCTGCGGCACTGAGAAGTTCAAACTTCGACGTGTCAGAATTTACGAAAAACTGCCGCACTTTCTTCAACGGCACAGAAGATCCCTCCGTGGTGATCGACTGGTTGGAGGAGCTGGAAGATAAGTTCGAGCTTATGGGTGTCGAAGACTCGAAGAAAGTCGCGTGTGCTTAACTTCTATTTCGAATGAACGCGCACGATTGGTGGGCTATGCAGAAGCGGGCTATTCGATGTCAAGACGGGACGACGGCGATCTCCTAGGCTACATTCAGAAATACGTTCGAGACCAAATATTTTTCTGCAGCCGTGCGACAGGAAAAAGAAAATAAATTTATGCAGTTGAGGCAATAAAATATGACAATGCGACAGAATACGGTTGAATTCAACAAACTAGCCAAATTTGATGGAGCCTATCTACCTACCACTGCAAGTCGAGCTCGACGATTTGAAGTGGGCCTGCGTTCCACTGTCCGTGCTCACATTTTGGTGCCTGAATACAAAACTATGGGCGAGGTACTCAACCATGCCCTCCGTCTGGAGTCCGAGTATCCTCCTGCTACTACCGGCACTGTTCACTTTAATAACAAATGCCATAGTAATGCGGGAGGCAACAACGCGCACAAGCATCAAAATTGTGGCAACGGAGGTGGCAACCAGACGAAGGATCGAGTAGTCTGCAACTTCTGCCACAAAGAGGGGCATATGGCCAATGAGTGCCGATTGAAGAACAGAGCTTGCTTCAAGGTGCGGCCGAATGGACCACATCGCGCGCAACTGTCCGGAGAAGCCAAATCAGCGCCCCCAACAACAACACCATCAGAACCGACGGCCAAACGGAGCGCGACAATCAGATTCTCGAAGACATGCTACGACTCTGTAACTCCACCTTCCTGATAATTGAAAATTTTAAAAGTTTTTATATTATATTGATTAAACAATTTAGAAAATTGTTATATACTTTAAAATATATGTGAAGCTATATATTTGTATCATTTTTATTTTTTTCTCCTTTGAGTTTCAGCCAATGGGCCTTCATTCATTTAAAACCAATGATCCTTATCAGTCCAACCCATTTATTTATTTTAAGAATGAGACCAATCAAAAATTATATAAACCAAATCCAATAGGTCAGGCCCATCCTGGAAGGCCTGTAACGCCCCAGAACCAGAATACTGGAGAGCGGGGGCATACATAGCCAGCTACGTATAAATGAAATGAAATCCATCCCACTATACGGTCACGGCTGTCTAGATACATGAGGGTTTAACTACAATCCATCAGTCTCCTATGGTCGATAACAAGCCTAATTGTCTCAATCTCAAGCAAACAAGTAAAGTTACAAGATGTAAGATCACGAAATATACAATAATAAGGCGTCCCAAACATTACATATCCAGCTGATCATGAAGCTAGTCGTTACAAAATGTGAGGACTAGCAAGAGTTTAGTCATACATGATCAACCATAGGATATGTCAATCATGTTACAGCCCGTAGGCAGACAATAATAAGGCATACAATACGAGCTATCAGGTGCTCGCCGGCTAAACGCCTCAAAATGTAATTTTTATAATAGAGTGGGAGAGCAAAAAAATAAACCCACTCGTTGCCCTGGTCACGACTGATGGTCACCATCAGGCTGGAAAGTCGGTGGATCCTCTGAGGTAGCTCCGAAATCTGGCCACACAAAACCAGCTGGGTCAGATCCCAGAAAGAGCAAGTGCCACAAGGGAGGCTTCACTTAAGAACTAAAACCAGCATATCAGAAAAAAAATATAATAAGCAGTTAAACGAACTGAAAGAAAAGAGATAACCACAGTCATAATGAAGTACGAGGGAACCATTCAAGTAGCCAGGTCACAACCCTTAAACCAAACAAGGACCGGGGTTGTAACCCTTCACCTGAATAGAACTCCGTCTCCAATCATGTTGGTAAGGTAAAACATTACAAGCATGACGTGGGGTGCAATAAGGCAATAAACGAAAAGAGGACTTAGAACTGTTCCGGAAGCCAGGTTACAACCCTTAAACCAAACAAGGACCGGGGTTGTAACCCTTCGCCTGAACCGAACTTAGCCTCTGATCTTTATTGCTAAGAGTGACAATCATGCGAACAAGCTTGCAACAATCGAGCACTGAAACCACACCATACAATCGATCCCGGCCAATCAGTGCCTACGGCTTTCTACATTAGCTAACCTAGCTTGCCACAACATGCAGTGAGATATTCCTCCAGCCACAAGCCCTGCAGCTAATCCAGGTTATCCAGGCGACTTGAGTTTATTAAGCAGTACATTGTTCTTTCCATATATCAATGAGTTTGGACTTGTGCCCTACTCGTCGGCAGGCTGCAAGTCCCACAATGGTGGCCGGGATAACGGGATCGCCTGTAACTGGAGAAATCTCTTATGACTACTGAATTATTCTAGTTATTAGCCTTAGCCATTTATAGTGGATACCCCTGACCGTGGTACTCAGGAATCCCTATCCTAAACATGATGCAAACATTACCGGTTCAATTGTACAAACGCAATCATCCACGGTGTCCAGGCCATCAAATCTTGTCATGTCATGTTCACTGTCAGGACTGCGCCACGTCGGGCCACTATCATGTCATGTCAAAAGTGCACCACAACGGGTCACCATCGTGTCAGGGAGCCATTAATTTAGCACAAGTGCGCACTTAATAATTTAAATATTAGAAGGGGCAAGGCAGTGGGGGGGCTCATGCGGCTCAGAAAATTTCATGCGGCCAGCAGTCACTTAGCCATATGCGGCTAAACAATAAAATATGAACATGCATGCTAGCAGGCCAATGTATTTAATACATTAATATAATACATAAATGTAATGCATTACTACATTAAATACATTATATTAATATATTTAAATATACAAAATATATTAAGATACATTATATTAATATACACCAAACAATAAGTAATATATATATTAAATATTATGCATGCGGCTGGTAGGAGCCATATGCGGCTCGGACATTAAAGTAATAAATGCATTGAAGTAATGCCTTTGCCTCATATGCGGCTGGCTTCTGCATTAATAGGGCCATGCATAGAGCATAATAATAATAAATTTGCATTAAGTAATATTTTAGTATAATGTATTGGAAAAAGTGCTCAGGATGAATACATTAAATGCCTTCCTCTAATGCCTATGCGGCTATGATGCATTTGGTTGCAATGCTAAGGACAAAAGTATAAAATGCAAACTTCCAAGGCCTTAAATGCAAAAGGCTTAGAAAGCTTAAAAGCTTATGCGGTTCCCTTTCCCAGGATACTTCAACCAAGTTTGGACTAAAGTATATAAAATGTAAACTTCCAAGGCCTTAAATGCAAAAGGCTAAAAAGCTTAAAGCTTATGCGGCTCCCCTTCCAGGATGCTTAAAGTATTTAGGAAAAGGACAAAATAAGAAAAGGACAAAATGCTTTAAAGGATTAAGAAAAGAAAAAAAGGCTTAAAGTATTAAGAAAAGGACAAAATGCATGTGCTTAATGCTTAAGGCTTCTAAAGCCTTATGCGGCTGTGATGTATTCCTTACAATGCACTACTTAATGCGTTAATTACAGTGTGTAGGAGGATTTCATGCGGCTGCATTGAGGATTTCATGCGGCTGCATAAAATTAATATATTATTATAATACATTCCAGGGTTGCCTAAGCATGCGGCTCATTTATTAAATGTAACTTTGCTTCATGCGGCTGAGTGCCAAAATGTTCATGCGGCTCAGCAACATTCCATAGGTCAAATTGGACCTAACAAATTTCTCTGCAATCATGGTATCATCAACTTAGCAAAATATGCAAGTGTGATGGATCAAAAGTCCTGGAAACCAAAAATACCACAAGGCTAGATCGACAAAATTTAACCATGGGAATGAAAAATGCCAAGTACTAAAGTGGGTTAAAAACACATGAGGAAGACAATGGAACAATAAAAATAGACTTCCTCCATGAAGCAAGGTGCACTTGCCTAAGCTCTCCCACTCTCTCTCTCTCTGGTGGTTGAAGAAGTAATGGTGGGGAAGAAGAAGTAATGAAGAGAGAGAAATGCTAGTGGGATATTTATTGAGAGTGGTGGTGGTAGGTGGGATATTTATTGAATGTGGTAGGTGGGAGTGGTTTGGTTCATATATATATAAAAGAACCGAACCATACAAAACCAAGCCGAACCAAGTCAAGGTAAACCAATCAAGAAAATGCCAAAATAAATTAAGCTTGTAATACGGGTCTAAATACGTACACGTATACAAAATACGTAATACGAAAATGGCCATTACAACTCTACCCACCTTAAAAGAATTCCGTCCTCGGAATTTAATCAAGTGGCTAGAGATTGCAAGGACAAGCTATACTACTCATAGGCAAGCTATACTAGTCAAGCAATCAAGCAATTTTTGTACAAGCAAGGAATCGAAGACATGAGGCATAGGAAAGATATTATACCTCATGAGTCAAACAGGTCGGGATATCGCGATCGGATATCATCCTCACGCTCCCACGTTGACTCTCCCAAAGAGTGATGACCCCAAGCAACACGGACTAACTTGATAGTCTTGTTCTTGAGTATCTTCTCTCTTTGGTCCAATATGGATACGGGCCTCTCCTCATACGAAAGGTTGGTACCAACAACCAATTCCGAATGGTCCAGGATGTGGCTCGGGTCCGGGATATACCGTCATAGTTGGGATACGTGGAACACGTTATGCACCTCACTCAGAGACGGTGGAAGAGCGAGACGATAGGATACGTCTCCTACTCGCTCCAGAATATCGAACGGCCCTATATACCTAGGACTAAGCTTTCCTCGTACGCTGAAACTAATGACGCCACGGTTAGGCGAGATCCTCAGGAATACATGGTCGTCGACCGAAAATTCAAGGGGACGCCGATGAGAATCGGCCCAATGGCGCTGACGATCTTGTGCAACGCGAAGATGATCTCTAACTCTCCTGACCACTTCAACCGTCTGAGCGATCATCTCTGGACCAAGCATCTGCCTCTCTCCCATATTGTCCCATGCTAGTGGGGATCTGCACTTTCTTCCATACAGTGCCTCGAACTGAGCCATCTGGATACTGGCTTGGAAACTATTGTTGTAAGAGAACTCCACCAGGTACAGGTGATCTTCCCACGAACCATCGAAGTCGAGTGTACAAGATCTCAACATATCTTCAAGAGTGTGGATCGTGCGCTCTGACTGACCATCTGTCTGCGGATGATATGCTGAGCTGAACTGGAGGCGAGTTCCCAAACTTTCTTGTAAGCTACGCCAAAAGTGTGACGTGAATCTCGAATTCCGGTCCGAGGTGATACTGACTGGTACACCGTGGAATCTGATAATCTGTCGAAGATACATCTCTGCTAGCTGAGCTGTCGACTGACCCACTCTGAACGGGAGAAAGTGAGCCACCTTCGTGAGCCTGTCAACTATAACCCAAATAGCATCTCTACCGGCTGGGGATCTAGGTAATCCAGTCACGAAGTCCATGGTTATATGCTCCCACTTCCATTCGGGAATCGGCAAGGGCTGAAGAAGTCCAGCTGGCCTCTGGTGTTCAGCCTTGACTTGTTGGCAAACCAAACATCGAGAGACAAACCGAGCTATCTCCCTCTTCATGTCATTCCACCAAAAGTGTTGACGGATATCTCGGTACATCTTCGTGCCACCGGGATGAATTGAATACTGAGAACTGTGGGCTTCCGCCATCACCTCCTGTCTGATATCTCTACTGGGTACACAAAGACGCTTACGATGTCGAAGTGTACCATCTTCATGAACGTATAATTCTGGTCGTCGTCCTGCTTCACATTCTGCTCTAAGCCGCTGAAGCTTAGAATCGGAGGACTGAGCTATCTTGATCCTCTCAACTATACTGGACTGCACTTGCATGCTGGCCATCAATGCCACATTGGTAGGAAGGACAACTTCTATACCCATCTTCTGAAGATCTGCTAGCAACTCTGGTTGCGCTGTCAGAAGGTAAACTCCGGCTCTTCTGCTTAATGCATCTGCCACCACGTTGGCCTTTCCAGGGTGATACTGCAGGTTGACATCATAATCCACAAGTAGCTCTAGCCATCTCCTCTAACGCATGTTAAGGTCCTTTTGGGTGAAAACATACTTCAGGCTCTTGTGGTCGGTGAATATCTCCATCCTATCTCCATACAAGTAGTGTCTCCACAACTTAAGTACAAACACTACAGCTGCCAACTCCAAGTCATGGGTTGGGTAATTCCTCTCATGATCACGAAGATGACGTGACGCATAAGCTATTACCTTTCCATGTTGCATCAAAACACATCCTAAACCCTTGCCTGAAGCATCACAGTACACTGAAAATCCTCCAGTCCCATTTGGAAGTGTGAGGACGGGTGCCGTCATCAAGCCTCGCTTCAGCTTCTCAAAAGATTCCTGACACTCTGCTGTCCAAGCAAACTGCACATCCTTGCGGGTCAACTGCGTCAATGGCGCTGAAATCCGAGCAAAGTCCGAAACAAATCTCCGGTAATAGCCGGCTAATCCAAGAAAACTGCAAACTTCTGCAACTGTGCGGGGCACTGGCCCGGTTTCGATAGCCACTATCTTCTGGGAATCCACTTCCACTCCACCCTTGGTGATGATATGACCCAAGTATGAAATGCGATCGAGCTAAAACTCACATTTACTAAACTTGGCATACAACTGGTATTCTCGAAGAATCTGGAGGATAATTCTAAGGTGCTGCTCATGCTCCGCTTCACTCTTACTGTAGACCAGGATATCATCTATGAACACGATCACGAACTGATCCAAATAAGGCATGAAGATACGATTCATGAGGTCCATGAATACCGCCGGCGCATTGGTTGCTCCAAAGGGCATAACAAGGAACTCCCAATGCCCATATCTAGATCGGAAAGCTGTCTTCGGGATGTCCTGCTCCCTGACTCTGATCTGGTGGTACCCTGACCGCAAATCAATCTTTGAGAATACTGCCGCTCCCTTGAGTTGATCAAACAAGTCATCTATCCTAGGGAGGTGATATCTGTTCTTGATTGTTACTGAGTTCAAGGTACGATAGTCAACACATAATCTGGACGTACCATCCTTCTTTTTTACCAGAAGCATCGGGGCTCCCCAAGGCGATCCACTAGCACGAATGAATCCCTTGGTCCGGAGTTCTTCAATAATCTTGTACAATACCTCCAATTCTGACGGCGCCATCCTGTAGACTCTCTCTGACACTGGTGCTGTCCCGGGAATCAAGTCGATAGTGAACTCGATCTTCCGTTCTGGCGGTATCCCTGGAAGCTCTTCCGGGAAAACGTCTGGAAATTCCTCGACTATCCGGGGTAACTGTACTGCTGCTACGGCCATCCGCAATACTGGAGGAGAAGGTTCCACTTTGCCTCGAGAAAATGAGAACTCCGGCTCACCTGGAATGCTAAAAACAACTCTGCCAATATGGCAGTCTATCCTAGCATACTGGTCTCTCAACCAATCCATCCCTAAGACCACATCATAATCGGCCATCGGGAATTCTATCAGCCTAGCAGGAAACTCTCTACCGCTAACCATGATCCGACACGAGGAAAACACTCTATCTACTCCCACAAGACCGTTACCAGTAAGTATATTGAGCCTTACTGATAGCGACTCGGGCTCCAGTCCTATCCGTGTCGCAAATCGTACAGACATAAATGAATGCGAAGCACCAGAATCGAATAACACTGAAGCGAGAAATGTGTTGACGAGAATAGTACCTGCCACTACCTCACCTGGTGCCACTCCTTCTTCTCCCATGGTCAAAGCCAATACTTGACCATGTCCTCTAGGTGCCAGCCCTCTCTGCTGGAATCCTCGTTGCCTATTTTGGACTTGTGCCTGGGCAAACTGCTGAGGCCTTTGCTGATGAAAAGCCTGGGTCTGCGTCGGCAACGGCCTCGGGGATGGAATCTGCTGCTGCTGGACTGGTACTGGGGCTGGTCCCCTCACTGATGAACCAGTCCTGGCTGGTGATGAGTCAGTCCTGAACGGGCAGGACCCTACCTTGTGGTCTGGCGCTCCACAAAGCAAACACAATCCTCTAGCCTTGCGACACTCTGAAACAACGTGTCCAGGCTTCCCACAATAAGAGCAGCCCATGGAGGAAGACTGCTTCTGCTTCTGCTGCTGAGGATGCGTCGGTGTTGAATGCTGAACCGACGTAACTGAAGCTGTCCTTCTCGGAGCTCCAATGGTTAAAGCTCTAGCTGCCGGGGCTGGAGCTGACGACTGATTCATCTGGCCGTGAGATCGCTTTCGACCTCCGGTCCTGTCCACAATCCTCTGGGAGGTATACTCATGCCTCCTAGCTGCCCTCAATACTGCATCAAAAGTCTGATGCTCGAACTGTTCCACTGCCAGCAAAATCTCCAGGTGGAGTCCCTGTTGAAATCACTGGGCCCTATCGAACTCGGTTGCCACCAAGGTGGGAGCAAACCGACTAAGCCTCGAAAACTCGGCCGCATACGCATCGACCGTCCTGCCCATCTGCTTCAAATTGGTGAACTTGGTCTGAAGATCGTACCGAGCCACCGCATCGAAGTACTTGGTCCGGAACCGCTCACGGAATACTGTCCAAGCAATAGGTGCCACCAATCCAACGGCCTGCACCGCCCACCAGCTGCGGGCTAGATCCAATAACTGCAAGCACACCACGGCCACCTTCTCATCTTCTGGGGTCTTTGCCGCTTCCAATACCACCTCCGTATCCTGAAGCCACGTATCAGCAGCTATAGCGTCTTCGCTGCCATCAAAGAATGGAGGGTTCAGGTGCTTGAAACTGTTTGCTGCACTGTTCCCATGATGTCCACCTCTGCCCAGAGCATCCACCACTGCCTGGTGCAAGGCATCTCCTCGACGATCCTGCGATGCAAGCAACTCCCTGATAAGTCCTACCAAGGCTCCATCGTCCTGCCTCGCGGGCTGGGCTGACTGCACCGGGGGTTCTGGATCTCTGGAAGGCATGGCCCTGGAGGCTGCTCCTGAGTGCTGGGCCTGGTCTTCTTGTTGCTGCTGGTCCACAGGATACGCTTCGCCTTGCTGATCGGCAGGTCCAGGAACAATGCCGCTGAAGAAGACGACATAGGAAACAATAAGGAAGGACCAAGACAGATTCAACGATACAAGCATGTGTTCAGGTCGAGAATCTCAGGGATTAGAAAAGTCGGGCAGAGATCAAAGGCGAGTGCTGATTGAGATATCTATTCGGTAAACCCTCACATATCTTGATTTACAAGACCTGCATGGGCCACCACTTAAACCATGTAACGCCCCAGAACCAAAATACTGGAGAGCGGGGGCATACATAGCCAGCTACGTATAAATGAAATGAAATACATCCCACTATACGGTCACGACTGTCTAGATACATGAGGGTTTAACTACAATCCATCAGTCTCCTATAGTCGATAACAAGCCTAATTGTCTCAATCTCAAGCAAACAAGTAAAGTTACAAGATGTAAGATCACAAAATATACAATAATAAGGCGTCCCAAACATTACATATCCAGCTGATCATGAAGCTAGTCGTTACAAAATGTGAGGACTAGCAAGAGTTTAGTCATACATGATCAACCCTAGGATCTGTCAATCATGTTACAGCCCGTAGGCAGACAATAATAAGGCATACAATACGAGCTATCAGGTGCTCGCCGGCTAAACGCCTCAAAATATAATTTTTACAATAGAGTGGGAGAGCAAAAAAATAAACCCACTCGTTGCCCTGGTCACGACTGATGGTCACCATCAGGCTGGAAAGTCGGTGGATCCTCTGAGGTAGCTCCGAAATCTGGCCACACAAAACCAGCTGGATCAGATCCCAGAAAGAGCAAGTGCCACAAGGAAGGCTTCACTTAAGAACTAAAACCAGCATATCAGAAAAAAATATAATAAGCAGTTAAACGAACTGAAAGTAAAGAGATAACCACAGTCATAATGAAGTACGAGGGAACCATTCAAGTAGCCAGGTCACAACCCTTAAACCAAACAAGGACCGGGGTTGTAACCCTTCACCTGAATAGAACTCCGTCTCCAATCCTGTTGGTAAGGTAAAACATTACAAGCATGACGTGGGGTGCAATAAGGAAATAAACGAAAAGAGGACTTAGAACTGTTCCGGAAGCCAGGTTACAACCCTTAAACCAAACAAGGACCGGGGTTGTAACCCTTCTCCTAAACCGAACTTAGCCTCTGATCTTTATTGCTAAGAGTGACAATCATACGATCAAGCTTGCAATAATCGAGCACTGAAACCACACCATACAATCGATCCCGGCCAATCAGTGCCTACGGCTTTCTACATTAGCTAACTAGCTTGCCACAATATGCAGTGAGATATTCCTCCAGCCACAAACCCTGCAGCTAATCCAGGTTATCCAGGCGACTTGAGTTTATTAAGCAGTACATTGTTCTTTCCATATATAAATGAGTTTGGACTTGTGCCCTACTCGTCGGCAGGCTGCAAGTCCCACAATGGTGGCCGGGATAACGGGATCGCCTGTAGCTGGAGAAATCTCTCATGACTACTGAATTATTCTAGTTATTAGCCTTAGCCATTTATAGTGGGTACCCCTGACCGTGGTACTCAGGAATCCCTGTCCTAAACATGATGCAAACATTACCGGTTCAATTGTACAAACGCAATCATCCACGGTGTCCAGGCCATCAAATCTTGTCATGTCATGTTCACTGTCAGGACTGCGCCACGTCGGGCCACTATCATGTCATGTCAAAAGTGCACCACAACGGGTCACCATCGTGTCAGGGAGCCATTAATTTAGCACAAGTGCACACTTAATAATTTAAATATTAGAAGGGGCAAGGCAGTGGGGGGACTCATGCGGCTCGGAAAATTTCATGCGGCCAGCAGTCACTTGGCCATATGCGGCTAAACAATAAAATATGAACATGCATGCTAGCAGGCCAATGTATTTAATACATTAATATAATTCATAAATGTAATACATTACTACATTAAATACATTATATTAATATATTTAAATATACAAAATATATTAAGATACATTATATTAATATACACCAAACAATAAGTAATATATATATTAAATATTATGCATGCGGCTGGTAGGAGCCATATGCGGCTCGGACATTAAAGTAATAAATGTATTGAAGTAATGCCTTTGCCTCATATGCGGCTGGCTTCTGCATTAATAGGGCCATGCATAGAGCATAATAATAATAAAATTTGCATTAAGTAATATTTTAGTATAATGCATTGGAAAAAGTGCTCAGGATGAATACATTAAATGCCTTCCTCTAATGCCTATGCGGCTATGATGCATTTGGTTGCAATGCTAAGGACAAAAGTATAAAATGCAAACTTCTAAGGCCTTAAATGCAAAAGGCTTAGAAAGCTTAAAAGCTTATGTGGTTCCCTTTCCCAGGATACTTCAACCAAGTTTGGACTAAAGTATATAAAATGTAAACTTCCAAGGCCTTAAATGCAAAAGGCTAAAAAGCTTAAAGCTTATGCGGCTCCCCTTCCAGGATGCTTAAAGTATTTAGGAAAAGGACAAAATGCTTTAAAGGATTAAGAAAAGAAAAAAAGGCTTAAAGTATTAAGAAAAGGACAAAATGCATGTGCTTAATGCTTAAGGCTTCTAAAGCCTTATGCGGCTGTGATGTATTCCTTACAATGCACTACTTAATGCGTTAATTACAGTGTGTAGGAGGATTTCATGCGGCTGCATTGAGGATTTCATGCGGCTGCATAAAATTAATACATTATTATAATACATTCCAGGGTTGCCTAAGCATGCGGCTCATTTATTAAATGTAATTTTGCTTCATGCGGCTGAGTGCCAAAATGTCCATGCGGCTCAGCAACATTCCATAGGTCAAATTGGACCTAACAAATTTCTCTGCAATCATGGTATCATCAACTTAGCAAAATATGCAAGTGTGATGGATCAAAAGTCCTGGAAACCAAAAATACCACAAGGCTAGATCGACAAAATTTAACCATGGGAATGAAAAATGCCAAGTACTAAAGTGGGTTAAAAACACATGAGGAAGACAATGGAACAATAAAAATGGACTTCCTCCATAAAGCAAGGTGCACTTGCCTAAGCTCTCCCACTCTCTCTCTCTCTGGTGGTTGAAGAAGTAATGGTGGAGAAGAAGAAGTAATGAAGAGAGAGAAATGCTAGTGGGATATTTATTGAGAGTGGTGGTGGTAGGTGGGATATTTATTGAATGTGGTAGGTGGGAGTGGTTTGGTTCATATATATATAAAAGAACCGAACCATACAAAACCAAGCCGAACCAAGTCAAGGTAAACCAATCAAGAAAATGCCAAAATAAATTAAGCTTGTAATACGGGTCTAAATACGTACACGTATACAAAATATGTAATACGAAAATGGCCATTACAAGGCCCAAAACCCTTTTACCTATTAAAATCCTAAAGGAAGAATAAACTTTTCCTTCTTCCTTTACAACTGAACCTCCATTCATTCATTCGAATTTCTTTGATTCAAAAATCGGTTACAAAAATTCCATGTGCCATCTGCAGCCTATCAATTCAGATTTCCTGCACTTTTCCCACTTCTCTTCAATCAATTAATTTCCTAACCGCCTATTTAATCATCTTCTCCTCCTTGTAATTGTGCCATTCAATTGCTCATCTCTCAAAATCCTGCAACTGAGCTTGAACCAAGAAGCCATGGTGATGGTGCATGAAGGAGTCGATGACAACCTTCTAAGTGAGGACGTCTCCAGTGATTGAGCATGCACGAGGACATCTCGACAACTTTCGAAGCCAGTGTCGACTCTGGTAAGGATGATTCATTCGGTTGTTCTTCCTGGATCAGTTCGAACATTTTATATATTTGATTTGGATGATCGATTTCGTCTCAGATCTGTTCTCCAGAGATTCTAGGCCACCCTTACTCTAGATCATCAATTGATTTGACTAGGTGAGGTTCTTGCCATTGGAAGAACTTTAATTCATGAGATTTTCTAAGATTTCTGTCCTTGAATTAAATTTTGGTGGAATCTTCATATCAAGAATTGTAGATAGATTGATTTAGTTTAATTATTCTTTTATGTAAACTAGGATTTGGAACACGAATTGGTGATCAATCGGTTGTTTGTGATCTCTTCATAAATCAGTTGAGTATGCAACATCATCGACTGGATTAGTTTCCTTTTCTAACGTTGTATCGAGCTTGTTGATCTTGATCGATTCTTCTCGTAAAATTGTTCAGATCTGATAATTCAGATCTTAAATATTGTAGATCTTATCTGCATGAAGGATTTCCATAATTGTCAGGATATATCATTCATCAAGATTCAGACATCTCTATTTTGAGGTAATTATCTCATTTCCTTATTCTTGAAATCTTGGTGATTTTACTTGATGATTGGCATAGGATCCCTAGATTGAGTCTAAGGGAATAACCGTACAACTTACAATACTCTGTTATTTTCCTGTTTGGTTTGTCTACTCAGAGAAATCTTAGTTCAATCTAACTGGGAGAGCGAGTTCAAGCTAATTGTGAAGGGTGTTCCAGATCAGTGCTATATCAGGATTTATCAGGTAATTCTCTTCATTATTTCTGTTATGGTTAGTTAAGGGCAATGTTAAATTGAGAAGATGGTTCATGAGTCAAATAATGAGTCACCCGAGTTTTACTTGGCAAATAATAGATTAGATATCAGTTTCTTCATGTTCTGAGTAAACCAGTAGGTTGCTTTGGAAATTATAGTAACCATATTTGCCTTGATTTACAGTGGTTGAAAGGAGTTCATCCCTTATGTTAAGTTTGTAGCTTGTAGACTCTTGTAGATTGTGTCTTGAGTTGTTGAGAACTCTCACATCAATCAATATTTTTTCCTTAAATTGTTAACTTGATTACATATTATATGAGGCTGCTATGAAACTTGTCTCAAGTCGAGACAACCTTGGAAAACCTGAGCTAACAGTGTGGTTGATACTGTAAGATGAGTTATGACAAATCAGATTTCTCATTCTAAGTGTTCTTAGCATTCTCAACTGGATACCACTAGGTCCAGAGCCTTCAAATGTCCTGTGCAAACACACGAGAGGATATAGCATGTGTTAAGTTACTGTTTTCCTAATTTTCATTTACTGCTACTAGTGATGATTGGGAGGATGGTATCCTTAACTTCAACTAATGGTAACAGTTGACTTAATGGCCTTAGTAATAGGATTTTGGCCATGTATAAGTATTCTCTAGATTAATTCATTCAGTGATAGTGTTCCAAAATCTGGAATTTAAGCCTGAAGTCTCTTGCCTCACATTTTCCTTTCATTAGTTAAACCTTCGAGTTTTGGATGGATATTAGATGTATGATAGTTGAGTTGTAATACCAATCCTTGTCTCTAAAAATTGTATTCAGGTTTGGCTGTACCTTATGACTACTGCTATTACCTTTGCAGGAAACACATAACCTGTAATGAAGTTTCAGAGTTATTTAAGTGCAGGATACAATTTTGTGACTGTCAGTTAACTAGAAGGGTAGACAGTTCAGTCTTTAAACTGAGCTGATAATTTGGAAAATGTATAGGTATTCACGAGTAGAGTCAAATTTGAGACTAAAGTCAGTAGTTCACTTTAGGAATAGGTTTGAAGAGACTGGACTGAAACTGAACTAGTGATTAGAACTGATATCAGGTTTGAACCATAACTCTTTTAGGTTTAAGTATATGTGGTAGCAAGGATTGAGTGGATGTTCTATCAGGATTGACTATACAAACATCCTAGCTGAGACTGACATGTATCAGTCTATGGAAGACTGACCCAAATCAGTCTTAGTTGGACTGATTGTATCAGTCTCATTTTAGGACTGACTTCTCAACTAAAGTTTGAATGTTCAAGTGATTGCAATGAGGGTTACCCTAAATTACAAGAGTTAATCTAGGATATGTGGAATCTTTGGAAGACTGGGAATCTGGGTGTTTAGGTATGACAGTACTTATTGTAGGATACCAATACCTATAAGCCTTGATAGTTATAGGATGAGTTTGGATTTGAGTCTAATCAATACCAGTAAGGTTATCTCTATAGAGACTATAATGTTAGTCATGGTGATAGGTTGGCTCTGGTTTTAGAAAATCTAAACTGGGTTACTTTAGGATGATAGTGGGTATAAGAAAGGAAGTTGTTAGGACATCATTGCTTTCCTTCTAGTAGACTTGGTAGAAATACTTTAGTTGGAAGAGGGTATTCATAGAAATAGGATTTTATTTAAAAGTTAGTTAGTTGATAATTGTTTATATTCTAATCAATATTGTAACCATATAAACAGGAGGATATCTAGCATTTCACTCCACACTTGATCACCCTGAGCAAGGCAAGTATACTCCTCGGACTTGTTCATTTTCTCATGTCTTGTATATTTATTCTTGTATCTCCTTGTTGACACGATGTATCACGAGATTGTCTTGTATCATGTTTCTTGAGTTTACTTGTGTTTGGGAGGGGAAATACTACAGATGTGTGATCAAACCCGTATTACTATTCATGTGAATAGCTTAGGCCCCGCATCGTGCATGCGGGACCAAAACCGTACCATTTCATGTTCATTGAATCTACCCAAGCCGATCACACACTCTGGATGTATTTTGATATATTGCACACTTCAGGATTCAGGTTGTATTTCATGTTCAGGACTCATTTCATGTTTCCTGTATTTACTTTCAGTATTCATATTCAGGATTCATGTCTTATTCTTATTTCTCGTACTTTATATATATTTCATGTGTTCTTGTTCATACCATGATGTTCATGTTCATTTTCTTAGATATATTTAGCTCCGCTCCTGACTAGGATATGTTGCAGGTGAGCTGGAGGCTATCTGTGATACTTATTATGGGCAGGAGCCTGGAGGCACCTATGAGCCAGTTGATGTTGTCCAGAACTTAGAGGCTGAGGAGGCCTAGTATCTTTCCTTTTTAGCTTTATCTGGACTTGTATTAGAGACATCAGTATATTTTATATTTGCTGGAATGTAATAACATTTAGACTTGTATTTGAGATTCTGGGATTCGATATTAGATGCTGTGATTTACTTTCATTCTTATCTGATTATAGTTTTTCCTATATATTGGTACAACTTACTTCATCGTGTCTAACGACGAAGGCTGGGCGTGTCCGACTCGTGTCCGATTATTCGGGAGCGGGTCGTGACAGACTCTGCACAATTGACTTCAAATCAAGCTGGGATGTTCATCTACCTCTGGCTGAATTTATATACAACAATAGCTATCAATCCAACATTCAAATGGCGTCGTATGAAGCCTTGTACGGATGAAAGTGCCGATCACCCATTTGCTAGGTCGAAGTCGAAAAGCGGCAGATTCTCGACCCGGAACTGGTGGAACAGATTGTGGAAAAAGTTCAGCTCGTTCGGGAAAGATTAAAGACCGCGCAGAGTCGTCAGAAAAGCAATGCAGACGTTCATCGTCGACCCCTCGAGTTTCAAGAAGGTGATCACGTATTTCTCAAAGTGTCGCCCATGCGAGGAGTAACTCGGTGCGGCACGAAGGGAAAGTTGAGTCCGAGATTCGTTGGGCCGTTCGAAATACTCGAGCGGGTCGCCCCAGTAGCCTATAAAATTGCCCTATCGCCGGCGCTAAAAGGTGTACACAATGTCTTCCACGTCTCTCAATTGTGGAAGTACGTGTACGACCCGAGCCACGTGATAGATTTTGGCCAGCTGGAGCTAAAGTACGACTTATCTTATGTTGAAGATCCAGTTCAAATCTTAGAACGCAAGGATAAGCTGCTGCGAAATCGAGCGATCTCTCTCGTTCGCATCCTCTGGAGGAACCATTCGATCAAAGAGTCGACGTGGGAGCTTGAATCAGAAATGAAGGAGAAATTCCCTTCATTGTTCTCGTAGAGGTAGGTTCTATCTTTAAGTTTTGAGTATGAAACTTTTTATTAGTTGGTTATGGTGTAGTGCCCCGTCCCTATATCGTGTTCCGTTTCCATCCACGGGGTGCACGAGAAAGGAACACTGTCGCTATCGATTCGGTCGGGACCGATAGGTCAGAATCGGTCGAGTCGATCGAATGAGAACGGTTGAATTAAGATCTATTCCACATTATGGAATGGCTTCTTTGGAACCAAGTCCCATATTCAGCGGGTTGCGCCTCGAGGATTGGTTCTGCGGCTGAGTCGGAAGAGACCTCCCGTTGCTCTGATTTTTATGCCGCACTTGATTTGGCTTTGGCTTTGGTTTTCGTAAATGCATTTTTTGTTAATGTTTCCGATGGATTTTTTTGACTTGTATTTTCGAGCTTCGTATTCATATCGAAATTCCTTGAATTACACAGTGTTCTAATCAGTTGTTTATGTGATTGTAGGTAATCGCGTAGGCGACGTCAGCACAGCCAACGGTCACTCGCTTGAAGCAAGTCTAAGGCGAGTGGCTGACCTCCTTCGCCTCGTCCCTGTACTTCAAAATCAATATGAAGTAAATGAATGCTTATCAAATACTGTAGAATCAAAGAAAATTATGGCACGATTCTTCACGAGACACATGCTATCAAACTGTCGGTATTGAAAATGGAAAACATGCTTCCCTATGCAATTCTACTTAGCCTATGCAAAACAATGAATTGGAATCGGGGCGTGACACACGGTCTGCTAGAAGTCTGCTCAGTGTGCTTTCAAAGGACACTCGGTCCTTCGTTCCGTGGCTTGGGAGAAGAAAGTTGGCCTAAGTTGTTAAGTTGCCTCAACACTCGAATTAGCCTAAGTCATAGGCGTCGCCCGCGTGAATGCTTGATAAAACATGCACGGTCCCGTCGTCCAAGGCTTGGCATAGCCTTCGCATGTCCCGTGGTTTAAGTCGTGTTGCACGGCTTGTGGCTTAAGTCTAGGCACCCAAAAACTTGGTTGTTTAAGTCGAACGCGTGCACGACACGTTCTCTCGATGCGAAGCTCGACGCAGCCTTTGCTCGTCAAGTCATTGCACAATTAAGTTAGGCAAAGTTATGTCGGTCGATCTAAGCTATTTCTAGCACTGTTCCGCTCTATCTGCGGTTGTCAAGTCACATAGTCCCATGAGAACAAGGCTCGTCATATAAAGTATGTGACTTGAGTGATAGTATCGCCTAAAGAACATGGTCTGTCTAAGGCACGAGCCACAGTTGGTTAGTGAAAAGCATGCCACAGACAAAGTAAGTCCACGCGACTGGTTGTCGCCGAGATCGGTCCCGCTACTTGGGAGTCTCGATAAGTCTCGTTCACGAAATCGGTCCCGCTACTTGGGAGTCTCGCTAAGTCTCGATAATGAAGCATTCGAGATCAGTCCCGCTACATGGGAGTCTCGATAAGGAAGCACACAAGATCGGTTCTGCTACTTAGGATTGTCGATAAACAAGCACGCGAGATCGGTCTCGCTACTTGGGAGTCTCGATAGAAAGATGAAAAGTATGGTCATGCACTACAACAAATATGACATACAATAGCAGTTTATGTACAACGTTCAAAACTTCCTGCTATAGAAAGTCATCATCAATAGCGTTCATTCCGCAGTGTTATTAAAAGAGCATACAATAGCAGTTTATCTATAGCATTCGAGCCTCTCTGCTATTATAATATCATCATCCATAGCATTCATAGTGAAGTGCTATTAAAAGTTCATACAATAGCAGTTTATCTATAGCGTTTATGCCTCTCTGCTATTTTGCTGTTAACAAAACTTTATATAGCGTGTTATGAACGCTGTTAAAGGTATAGTTTTTTTTCTGGACGCTGCTTATGTTGCTATGCCCGTATGTTAAAGTAAGGTATCCAGTTCGATTAGGAGCAGCATCGTATTCTATATATTTTACATGATTAAAAAAAAGACTATAATACATTTTGGATGCTATATAAGTTACAACATCGTAATGGGATTAAATCGTTACCGTTAAAAAAATTTCATGCCAAGGAGTCTGCAGAATACTCATCAAATCAAACTAACCTTTCAGGAATTTTATATAAAATTCCTTTCCCCTTGTAAACCGAATAAGAAAATTTAGTAATATATATACGAAATATATTTTTGTATATTTAGTAACTATATATTGACGAAAAAAATTATAAATAAACTAAAATATTTGTTAAACCAAATAAACTGAAAATCGAACAGATTTATTCCATTCGGTTTGGTTCGATACGGGATATTCCGTTCGGTTTGGTTCGATACAGATTTATCCCCTCTCAAATTCGAATTTCAAAAAAATGTAAAAAAATAGTTTTCAACCTATGTTTTCATTCCCCCTCTTATTTTTTCATTAATTCCCTCATTACGTTTTCATTAAAATCCCCCCCTCTAAAACAAGAACAAAAGTCTATTAAAAAATTTAAAAAACAAAAACAAAAAATAAATAATAATTATTGAAAAATAGTATAGAAACATTATATTCTCAAAGGATATAATGATTATATTTTGTGGATAAATTATTTACTGGAATATACATAATTTTTGAAAATAAATTTTTATAACATAAATTAAATATAAAAATAAAATTTTCATCCTAAACTTATGCAAAAAGAAAAGATGAATAGCGCGTCGTAAAAGAGTTATTTTTTTATATGTTTTCATGCTAAATTTTTAATTTTCCTCTTAAACTAAAACTTATACAAATTATATACTCCACTATGTAAGTTTTCATTCAAAAATTTCAATTTCCCTCTTAAACTAAAACTTATACAAATTATATACTCCACTGTGTATGTTTTCATTCAAAATTTTCAATTTCCCTCTTAAACTAAAACTTATACAAATTATATACTCCACTGTGTATGTTTTTATTCAAAAATTTCTATCCCTCAACCAAAAGAAAACCGACCTCCTCCCCCTCGACTGCTACTACAGAACCCACCTACCCCAGCTCCTCCGCTAGAGACGACCCGACTCCTTCCTCACCCAGTCGGAGCCCCACCGCCTCATGCATTGGAATCTCTCCCGGGGAAAATGAAGGCCCCACTTGCTGGACTATGTGGCATCACTCGACGGGGCAGCGGTGGATTCGCCTTCCGAAGGGCCTTCGTCGCGCTCCCATACCTAGCGATAGGGGTCTCGGCGTTGGCTTCTCTCAAGGGGATCGGGCCCGCCACCGCCACCGTGGTCCTCGCGACGTACGCTCCGGACGTCGCTCTGTTCATGTCCGACGAGGCGATGATGGTCGCGATGGGGAACGCCAAGGACTATACGATGAAGCAGTACATCTTGTTTGCTAGAAAACGGCAGAAGAAATCCAAGGTAGTCTTCTTCTTTTTTCCTGAAGTCTTTGTTTTGTTTGCACTGCTGCAGTTCAATTGTATGACAAAATGCTTCAGTCGCAGTCGCCTACTGGATACTATTGCCTCTTACTGAGTTTGCCTTCTGAATCTGTTTCTTTTGGGAACTTGAAGGAGCTGATGGCAGTTGGGCTAGGTATGCTTTCTTTGTATCTGATCCATTTTTGATTTTCTTTTGTTCGCATTAGCTGTCAATGTGTTACTTTCTTTTCCTCGTTATTTTTATTGTGGTCTCGTAAAGACTGAATCCTCAATGCCTTGTATCATGAACTTTATTATACTGAAGTGTGGTTAGAGTCGAAGCTTGTGCCTTGTCATGTCATACCTTATGGGGCAAATAGCAAGATCAGTAATGCACTTCAAAATTAGCTTATTCTGATGGACGAGCCATTAGTAGTCTGAAAATTGCTTGGGAGATGCTTAAAGCAGGAAGAAATTATCCTTTGAACTCGGTAGATGTTTCTCAAATAAATCCAAATTGGAAGATGACTTTAAAATTTGCTTGTATTGTGATCGATGTGCTATTAAGAAGCTCTCTTGACATTTTCTCCAGAAATGAGCTCATTAAAATATAAATAGGGAAGATGATCATTGTGGTAGAGAGTTATAATTATTGTTAGTGGTGACACTTTCATTCGACACATTCTTTTGATACACTGTCAACATACAGGATTCCTGGCGTTCATTGCATCAGAGATGAGGATTGCTACCTAGAGCAAATCTTACCATCTGCGACCTTCTTCAAGACTTCTCTAATGCTCTAGGTGAATTTAGAATGGGTTTCTAGTATCAGTGCACATGTCAAATTCGAGATCTGTGTGGTACGTATGCTTCTTGTTTAACTTTTTTATTTTTTCTTTACTCTTAATTGCTCGTTTAATTTTGAGATTCTTTATAATTGCACTTCCAAGTTATTACATGCATCAACTTTTACACATTTCATTTGATGAGTGCTTGGTATATTATATGGATATTAATTAATCAAGCATTACCATATTTCTCTTCTTGCAGTTGCCTGGATTTTTGTATCCGAAACAAGTTTGTTTATAGATTGTACATCGATTGAACTAGTACAGTTGCTTCTGGTACATCCTAGTTTTCATCTTTGTTTGATATCGCTAAGTAGTGCACTGTATAAATTAGCGTTCATAGCCAGAGTTGTTTAAATTTATGTAGTGAGATGAATATTATCATTAACTTTATATGAGACTTTCTAGTAGCAGACAAATAAATAACACATGGTACTAGTATTATTCCTTACTCCTATCACCATGAAAAGATTGAGATGCTTGGTAGCAGTGTCCTCAAACCCATATCTTTAGACAATGTAAAATCAACTAAAGTTTCATGTCATTAGTTACTCATATTCATATTTACCAAGTTAGGTTTCTCCTTGTTCAGGTGATGGGCAGTAAAACAAAGATCTTCACTGTTTTGGAATTTGTTACCGGAGGAGAGCTCTTTGACAAGATTGTAAGTTAATACTTGTATAACATTCCAGCACTTACTAATGGGACTTCAACCCTGTACTTATAATTTAGATGTAGTGACTTTTATATCCTGAGCAGCTTCTTTATTAATCCAGATATAGCTTCCTTGTTCTTTACATAGTTTCTGCACTATTACCTTGTTAATATGTGCTCTATATACCTCTAGGTTAATAATGGCCGAATGAGAGGATAAAGCACGGAGATATTTTCACCAGTTAATTAATGCAGTTGATTTTTGCCATAGCAGATGAGTATATCACCGAGACCTGAAGGTGGACTGTTAACTGCAATAGAGATAAAAATTTAAACAAGATGTTCTAAGAAATATGCTATATATGTTTGTTGATTGTCTTTATTCCATCTGTGCAGCCAAAAAACTTACTACTCGACACATATGGCAATCTCAAAGTTTCTGATTTTGGACTAAGTGCACTGTCTCAGCAAGTCAGGGTAATAAAGCAATGTACATATTTTATTATGGAGTTCCAAATAGTTATTCATCAACAATAACTGATCGCCTTGGTGCATCTTTATCATTTGAGATCTTTAGAGTTTATCGTATAAGGACTCTATGATTGTGTCCGACCCATGGACCTTAAATTCTGTAGACATGGGAATATCATTATTTTTCACTCTTTGGCTTAATGTGTCAAACGTGACAAACTTTCATTCTTTACTTGATTACTTGGATCAACCTGCAACAAATGCCAATTGGCAAAATATAAACAATAACGCATTTGTATAAAATATTTTTGGAACAAAACTGAACAAAAATAAGGATCCATTTAAACTTGATATCCTCAACTATATAATTTCTAATTTAATTCTCTAAATTTAAATATCAATCAATACCCTAAACTATTGAATAATTTAAAGTCAATATTCCTCCATACATAGAAATTAATTTTTTGTTACATTAAAAATAAATAATAATTCTTTTGACAACTTACTGAACTTTACCTACAGAAAACCCATTTTCCACTACACAACAGATATAGGAAACTGAAAGCTTTGGTTTGTACTGATAAGTCTTTAGTATAGACCACATTTAGCGATATCAGCTCCATCTATATGAAATAATGCACGCACTCAGTTGGAACTTATTAATCCTTTCAAGCTTTCAGTCAAAAAACAAGAAGAAGAGTTGAGAACACTTACAATTACAACAGAATATATAAACACATAAGACTCAATTAGTGCACTGGTAAGGCATCACTTTTTCGATCCCAATAATTTACTTTTCATCAATTGTCTGGATCGGCTCGAGATGGTTTTTTCTTTACACTAATGATTTATCCCCTATTTTTGTGTAGGTTGGACGAAGGAAGAGGATGCTTTCTGAGGAGTTTTGGTTGTGGATAGGCTCGAAGGGAGCTAAATGTTAGATAGTCAACATTTTGGGATATATGTAGCTGACTACACTGTTAATGTTTAATTTTTGGACATATGTTTAGTACTACTTCGTTGTTCTACATGAAGAAATTAAGGATTTTGAATGTTTGGTACTACTTCGTTGTTCTACATATATTAGACAGTGAAATTAATGAATTTACTTATGTTCGGAATTTATTCTGTGATTGATTCGCATTTAAATTTTTGAATACTGTATTTTGTGTAACTGTGGTCTGCAATAGTATTCCGATGTGCTGCATTATGCAAATTTTTGAATACAAAATTTTGACTCTGCAATAGCATTCTGATATGCTATTGTTGCACATATAATAGCAGGAAAGAAATGCTATAAAAAGTAGATATATATCGAAACGCTATTAACAAACAATAACATACAGGAACCCAATTAAAAATAAACAGCGTTCAGGAACGCCATAACACATTTATAGCGTTAACAAATGTTAGTAATGAACTATAGTGTTCGTAAAGGCTATGTAAACTATATAGCGTTTGTAAGTGCTATAACATGTCTATAGCGTTCATGAATGCTACAATATATTAATAGCGTTCATGAATGCTATTAAAGTTCTATAGCGTTCCTAATTGCTATAACTATCATATAGAATTTCAAAACGCTATACATTGTCTATAGCGTCAATGAACGCTATAATCCATGAATAGCGTTCGTGAACGCTATAACTTTATAGCGTTCTTGTACATGGGATTATTATAGCGGGGGCATATATAGCGGGCGGAATATGCTATAATATGTATTCTATAGCGTTTAGCGCACGCTATCATATCCCATATCTGTTGTAGTGATGGTTAAGGAAGGACTTGATAGATCGAATTGAGTCTTGCATGGTCATTGGACAACTTGCGCGCAAGGGAGAAATTTCTCGAGCAATCCCGGGGCACCGGGTTCGTGTCGGCCTAGGAGAAATTATAGATATTATACGGCCTTCATCGACTGTACGACTTGATTGAAGTGAACCATTACAATATAGGCTGTGGGTCATTCGGTGGGAGCTCATACCTCGCCACGTGAACGGTCACCGTATGCATAAGATCCAGGATAGCTTGACATTGCTAGTGACCACTCATATAGATGTGTCGGCAAGAGCGGCTATCCGCGTGTATGACTTTGGATTTCGTCGAGTACTTGCAGGTTACGAGTTGGTTATTAAGTTACGCTTATAGCAAGCGCTAACCTTGAATCGGCACGGGTTAGGGTGTGCACGATTGCAACACCAATTCCAGAGCCTAAGAGTTGGCTATAGCAAGGATACGTGCTTCGTCATGAATATGGCCTCGTCTCGAGTTAAGTCATGAAGGGCCGTAAGGCAAGTTGATTAAGTCTGGTTGATACTTGGGAGGTACGGCCTCAATTCTAAGGCACGAGCAAGTGTATTGGCACAACCAGCACGAGTCGTTCCCTTGACGTCGTTGGCATGAGAATGGTCTAGAAGCACATGAAAGAATTGAAAGTCTTGGCACGGTCGAGTTGCGTAAGTTTCTGCTCGGCGAGGCACTGCCTCAAATACATTGAAGTCACGAATAGAGTATAGCATGACCCTGTCGTTGCGTTGCCAAGTATAGGCCAAGACGTCTTTGTCCTAAAATTTATCCTAAGGCAAGACTAGCAAGACAATTAAAAAGGAATTAAGCTGCACAAAATAAATGAACGTGTCGGTTTTGTATGGATGGGCGAGGAACTTACTCTACCAGTACAGTTGAGTACTGACACCCACACAGATTTCATATTTAGGCACAGATAGAAGCTCGTGGCACGGAGCTCGCTTGGACGCGTCGAGGCACGGAGTTCCTTGGCGATTCGAAGCATGTGGCCGCGTGGAGTCAAGATTTATATGGGACATAATGTATGGACATTTCCTTCCGAAGCTTTCGCTGGCTCAAGCATTGTATCGAGAGATAAGAGAGAGTAGAGTGACATGTAAAATGAGAGAAAAGTGAGCTTGAGAGACTTGTAATCATGGCCTTGCGCCCTATTAAAATCTTATTGTTCAATATCAATAAAGAGCACTTTTGAATAACTTGTGTTTTGCCTCTAAATTTTTGCTGCATGTTCAATATTTCTGCTTGGGACTTCTGTGCGACGACCCCGTCGCAGCCGCTGTAATCGGCCGTTATGAAACTGCCTTGCACGAGCGCAATCTAGGCTCGTACGGCATCATGCCTTAGCGAGGACGATCGCTCCTACGGGAGCGGGATGTGACAACAGGAACTGAATTCGGCCCGAGTTCGAAGGCCAGTTTGGTTCTGGAATCTGAGACAGGATTATAGGGATTTGGCATACTTGTTTTTTGTAAAAAAAAATTCCAAAATAAGAGAATTACTCATATCAAAAAAGAGAAGTGGGTACATATACACTTTATTATATATAAATCATGTTTTAGGAAAGAAATCCATGTGAATATACGTGAAAAATGTAAATCACGAAAAAAAGGGAACAAAGATGAACAATACAAAAGAAATATACAACATAGTGAGAAAAAACAAGTTCACGACATTTAAAATTAAAAAATATGGAAAAATTATTCGGAGTTCGTTAGGATGATATAAAGTAGAAATAGCAGAAAAAGCACAACAGTGAAGAGAACCCAGAGTAGATTCAGCAAAATCAACATGAAAACAGAAGTGGAAGAGTCACGAGTCCTCTCCCAAAAAATCCATCAACATCCAATAAGAAAATGTGGAAGTGTAAGAGGCTCAAATCCAAGAGGACACTAATAAGTGTGCGAAAAATGAACGCACACTTCCAGTCTAAAATCCTCTCTCAACCAAACAATGGATATGCATATCTAGACCAAAATCTAGGAATCCGTCGAAATTCAGACCTGAATCCATGTAACCAAACATGCATGTATAACGCATTAAGAGCATCCACAGTGGTAACACTCCAAACCATACTCCAAATCACTTCAAACCATACTACAATAATTAATTTTGGAGTATTCCCTTCATGTTGGTACACAATGGTATAATCTAAATAAACACTACAAATTGACAAGTGGCAACACTATTTATTTGTCTCCTTATTTTTCTTTCATAATTGACAAGTGGCAACACTCCAAAAAAAGAATGAAGGAGAAAAATAAATATGGTGGGCCCGCAAGTAATATAGCTCAACTAGTGGACTCTCCAAATTTGGAGAGTCTCTTAGCTTTCTACCATTTTTCAAGTGTGAACAAGAGTCCATTGGAGCCATCAAGTGCTACAAAATTTGGCTAAAGACCAAATACAGCACTTGAAATTAGTCCCACTGTGGATGCTCTAAGGGAGCAAATGGTGCCTAGAGATAAATTCAAAATTCAAACACATTAATATTTTTTTGGAATAAAAATACTTTTGTTGCTTTGACAAATAAATAGTATGATAAAAAATTAAATATTAAATGACACGTTGAGCCTCTACGAAAACAACTAACCCATGTGAAACCCGTAAATTTAGATTGCATATTTAAATTATAATTGTGTTGTTAAATAAAATTCTTGCTAAATAATATTATTTTTAATTAAAGAAAAGTATTTTCAAAATAAAATAATAATTGGATTTTTGGTTTTATCCCGAAACCAGACCCGTTCTTATTTCCGAAAACAAATATCGGTTTCGTATAAAATTCTAAGTTAATTAATTTTAAAAAAAATGATTATTATATTCTGGAATTTTGAATTGTTGGGTCTGACCCGAGTCTGTACCCAGTTTTCGTCCCGAACCCAAACTAAATTTCATTTCAAAAAGATTATCATTAAACAAAATTTTTGAATTATTAAACAATGACAACTTTCATTAAAATGTATACACTCAACTCTCATTAATTTCTTTACTTTTTCTCTCTCTTTCTTAAAAATCAAGTATTCATCAGAGGAAAGGAAACCTTTCCCTTTCCCTAACGTGCGTGAGCTAGCCGACTTCTATGGCTTCCACGACCGGTCACCCCGACTTCTCCTTTTTCGTCTTCCCGAAACCCCCAAAACTTTCTTCTATAAAACCCTCTCCTTTTTCCTCTCCCCACACTCCATTCTCCTCACACCACTCTCAAACCCACTTTCCCTAACCCCCAAACCCTAGCTCGAGTTCCCGGAGCCGATCCCGACCGCCGGCCCCGCGCCCAGCCCGGCTACCAACCCGCAGCACCGGCGACTCCGCGCTTGGCCGACCAGAGGCTTTCCGCCGGACCCCTGAGCTCCGGTGCCACCGCGAGTCTCTGACCCCTCTTCTGGACGTTTCTCCGTTCTCTGGTACTGTTCCGCGGAACTCCGCTGTTGTCTTTTCCAAGCTCGGGTGCTGTACACGCAGCCGAACTCCGGCGAGGCGTGTCCCGAGTCCGAGGCAACCCTTCGGATTCCGTCAATTTGGGTAATTTCTGAATAAACACAGTAGTTCGTCCCTCCCGTCATAGTCAATGATGAATTTGGTCCTCAATCCCGTTACGGGATTCGGTTGGAAGTTCGATTTCGGGAATTCCGAAGTTCTTTGGTATTTTTGTGCTGTGACTTTCGAATTTTATTCCGTGAGTTGATTTTCGGTTCTGTGGTTATTCGTTTGGATTTCGGAATTTCTGAATCCTTTCGGGATAGGTTCTGTGTTTTTGTTTTGGTTCTCGGAATCTCCGATAAGCTTATGAGATTTTGGTTTAGTAGTTAAATTGGATTGTTGGTATGCTGGTTCCGGGTTTTCCGAATTTGTTTCGAAAATATTTCTGTGAGTATATTCTATATAAAATGGATTTTTCCCTGGTATGGGATTTGTGTTTGGTGTTTGTGGCGTATTTCCCAGTTTGTGGGTTGACCGAAAATAGAGGAAGTGCTGCCGGATTTTTTTTATAAAATTTAATTATATAATTTTGAAATGGTTTTCGGGAAAGAATATTATTTTGAATTGTTGGGCGACGACCGTGTCGGTCCATGGGCCCTGGCTAAGTGCAAACGAAATCGGTTTCGCCCGGACGTTGAGACATTAGCCTATATGATGATTGGACCAATATCTGAGACTCACTATTTAATTTATTATTAGTTTTATTTTTCTTTTTGTAATTAAATTATAGGATTTTTAGGGACTAACTAATATTTTTCTTCTTATTTTAATTCATGTAACATGGTCTGTAAAAGGGCATAAGCCCAGTTTTATCATTTCTGTGGTTTGTAATAAATTAGTTAAATTTATTCTTTTCTGGTTGTGGTTGATATAAACACGTAAAAATAGTAAAATAACTATTTTTATAGAAAATAAATATTATTTTCTCACATTAAATAAATTAGGAAATTACAAGTTATTATTTAAACAAGATTCACGTTTTTCTCATTTAAAGAAAATGTATTTTTATATAAATTATAAAATACCAAGTTTTGCCAATAAACCGATAAATACAAAGTTTTCCGAAATTAAATATAAAATGATCTCTCCCTCATAATTGAATGTAACGCATTAGATAATCGATTTGTATTTGTGTTAGTATAAGTAAAGAATTAAAATTGACTAGGACAAATTAGAGATTGAAACTAGCACATATAGTATGGCAACTTTGGAAATCTAAGACCGACTTCTCGATTGTAGGATTTCGAGGATAAGTCTGAAATTCATCTCGGAGTCATTACCCTCATTCCAGTCAAAACTAAGGCAAGTACAGTTTGTGGTAGTTTACAATTATTTAGTAATAGTTTTATTGCAAATTTAAACCACGAGGCAACACAGAACTCTCTCTGAGAACATTGACTGTTTAACTGTTGGGTACTGGGGGAGTAGTGTAATGAGTATGACCACATCCAAAAATAGTATAATGACTGTGTTAGCTTACCCCTCATACACACGGGGATAAGCCATATCGTATCAATATGATACAACTGTACAACCCAATTCGGTCATATTCATTGCCTATTCACATCACACTGTTTTAATTGCTAGAAAACTATTTATTTTAACTTGTTTAAAAGTGCATAATTCTATTATTATTTCAATTGTTAAAATATCATGAATTGTACTTTGCTCCCTCCTAACTGGAGACTATATTTTTAGGTCCTATTGATGATGCAGAGCTACTGATTAGTAGCTATTATGATCCTGAGTTGTATCCAGTTGTGCTACCAGATGAGGTTGGACTTGGAGAGGACGAGTCTACTTTTTAGTTGTTGTCATTTACTATTTTCCAGTTGTTATTAAAAAAAGACTATTTATTTTATCAGTTGTAATTTTTATTGGACAAATTTTATTATCGAAATATTAAGGTTGTGGCAAATAGAATTTGTGTTGTTGATTACCTGCATGAGTGATACAGCTTACTGCCGCCGTCTCAACAACGGTCCAGGCTGGGAATGATCCGATTCGACCTAAGAAATTGGGACCGGGTCGTGACATGTTTTTAGTGGTGGCCCATGCAGGTCGGATCAACAACTTAGGAAAACATCTAGAAACATTTAGAACACTAGAACATGAATTTGTCACAACATAGGACCGAAATAGATTATAAATAAATACTTTTGTTTGATTATAGACTGGTAGGCTACCTTGCTTATGTTTATATCCTAAACCTTCCAGAATATGGCCACCAATCCTGCTGGCGATGGGGTATCTTCACCCTATCATACCCCACCTCCCCAATCAAGTCCGGAGCCTACACCTCGGCAGCTGGCCGACCGTTCCCATAATACAACGGTGGATCCATCATCTTCCCAGACGGAGATGCAGCCCCCTGTGGTAGTACCCACTCCAACTGCCCTACCGGTACCTGTGGACCCCACCGACCTCATAGGTTTGCTACGAGGAGTGCTAGAAGCCCAGAGAACTCAAGCTGAAGCTCATCGTGAGCAGACGGCGATTATGAGAGAAGGCATGGAGAATGCCCATAGTGTAGCTATGGCTGCACTAGAGAGAGGAGAAGCAGCACAACATGAACCAAGGCCTGCCAAGGTAAACATATTTCTAAGGGATTAATTTATGAAACATTAAGGCCATTTAAATTAATGGGGATCATATTGCCAAGGTGGGCGATATTGAGAGTTTCAAGAAGCAGAACCCTCGACCCTTCAAGGGAACTGAGGGAATCGTCTATGCCGATGAATGGCTCGATAGCATGGAACGTCTCCTAAGCGTCGCTCGACTTCCAGAAGACCTCAAGGCTGAAGCAGTGGGACTCCAACTGCAAAGTGTAGCAAGCACCTGGTATCAAAATGAACCCCGACTCCAGGACAAGCAGCTTAACTGGGACACCTTCAAGAGGTTGTTCAAGAGGAAGTTCTTCCCAACATCAGAGTTGCGGGAGATGGAGAGGCAATTTCAGAACCTGAAGCAAGAAAATATGACTGTTGGAGAATATGCGACAGAATTCGGCCAACTCAGTCATTTTGCCAAGAACTTGGTAGCTGACCCAGATGATCGTGCTGAAAGGTTCAGATATGGGCTGAGAGAGGAGATCCGCACCCATGTGATCTCAGGCGGTGCTAAGACTTATGAAAGGATCATGGAGTGAGCTCAAGATATAGAAAAGAGTCAGCCAGCTCGCTCAAAGAGGGATTATCCTGGAACTAACAACTTCCAGGGTAATCAGAAGAAGCCCAACAATAACAACAACAACAACCGGCCTCCTCACCACCACCAGCAGAACCAACAGGCGAGGAACAATGATAGAGCACCTCAGAGGCAGATCCCTGTCTGTGATTTTTGCAAGAGGCCAGGGCACCAGTCAAATATCTGTAGAAAGAGGCTAGGACACTGCCTAGTCTGTGGGTCTGCCACCCACCAAGTGAAGGACTGCCCCTCGTCGATGCACCGGACTGGAGCTACTCAGCAGAAAGGTCCTCTGCCCACTCAACAACAATAATTTGGACAGCACCAACAGAAGACTGGGCGAGCTTTTGTCCTGGCAGCAGAGGAACAAAAGCCAGAGCAGGAACCTACAGCTGATGTCATCGCAGGTTTCATTTATGTGCATTCCTATCCTACCTTAGCTTTATTTGATTCGGGTGCATCACATAGTTTCATATCCACAAAATTCATCTCTGCACACCACATAGATACGGGATTTAGCAAGAAGATATATAGAGTCATGACCGGTGGAGGACCCCTACCCATCACTGAGACGTGTAACTGCCCTATCACCATATCAGGCCACCAGTTCATAGCACCTTTGCTTGTGATGCCCTTACCCAACTATGATGTAGTCCTAGGGATGGACTGGTTGAGTAAGCAGCATGCGCTGATAGACTGTCACAGAGGATGTGTAGTCTTCAGCCCACCTGGAGAGCCGGAGTTTGAAATCTCTCGAACTCCGGAGGATATGGAGTGTGTTATCTACACCTCTATCACAGAAGAACCCGGACCTTCCCATCCCATCATAGCGGAATTTATGGATGTTTTCCCTGATAGACTTCCCGGGTTACCCCCAGACCGAAACATAGAGTTCACCATTGACCTATTCCCCGGCTCTTTTCCTATTTCTAAAGGATGCTACAGAGTCAACCCGAAGGAGGCCAAGGAGATGAAGGATCAGATCAATGAACTGAAGGCTTTGGGATTTATCCGAGACGGAGCTTCACCCTGGGAAGCACCTGTCTTGTTTGTTCCCAAGAAGGACGGAACTGTAAGGATGTGCATCGACTACCGGGCGCTGAACAATATCACCATCAAGAACAAGTATCCTCTGCCCCGGATCGATGACCTGTTTGACCAACTCAGTGGAGCCAAGGTGTTCTCGAAGATAGACCTCAGATCCGGCTACCATCAGATCAAGGTCAGGAAGGAGGACATTCCCAAAACGGCGTTCAACACCAAGTATGGGCAGTTTGAATTTTTGGTCATGCCGTTTGGACTGACGAATGCTCCTGCTGTGTTCATGAACCTTATGAACGAGGTTTTTCATGAATACTTAGATCAGTTCGTCGTTGTTTTCATCGATGACATTTTGATATACTCGAAGACTGAGGAGGAGCATGAAGAGCACCTCAGAAAAGTTCTGAAAACTTTGAGGAAGGAGAAGTTATATGGTAAGCTATCCAAATATGAATTCTTTCTAGACAAGGTGGATTTTCTTGGCCATGTTGTCACGGGAGAAGAAATTTCGGTGGATCCTAAGAAGATAGCTGTTGTTGAGAAGTGGTCTACTCCAAGCTCAGTTGCTGAAATCAGAAGTTTCTTAGACTTGGCTGGCTACTACCGGAAGTTTGTGAAGGATTTTGCCAAGATTACTGAACCAATGACGAAGCTCACTCGGAAGAATGAAGAGTTTATCTGGACGAAAGCTTGCCAGGCATCGTTTGAGGAACTGAAGAAGAGACTTACAACAGCACCGATACTTATGCTACCCACAGGTACCGACGGTTTCTCAATCTACAGCGATGCCTCTGGAAAAGGACTTGGTTGCGTTCTTCAACAACATGGAAAAGTGATTGCTTACGCATCTAGGCAATTACAGACTCATGAGAAGAATTATCCCACACATGATCTGGAGCTTGCTACAGTTATCTTTACTTTGAAGCTATGGAAGCATTATCTCTATGGAGAGAGAGTGGAAATATATACAGACCACAAAAGTCTGAAATATGTTTTCACTCAGAAGGAGCTGAATATGAGACAAAGAAGATGGCTGGAGCTGATAAAGGATTTTGACATCGATTTGCAATACCATCCGGGTAAGGCTAATGTGGTTGCAGATGTACTTAGTCGATACCCAGTGGCGATATTTTTAAGCAAGGAGCGGCACTTGTTGGAGGACATAGAGAAGCTTGGTCTAGAAATTATACTGCCTGAGAAAAAGATGAAGGAACTGGGGCGAGAAGCTATTGTACCTGGAGCTGACTCAACCATGATGCGGTTGCAATTGCGTTCAAGTCTGATGGACAAAGTCAAGGAGACACAATTCCAAGACGAGACGCTTTGCAAACTCAGAGATGAAGTACTGGCAGGAACACTTGAAGGATTCTATATCGCCAGTGACGGAGCATTGATGAATGGTACGAGGCTGTGTGTACCATCTGGCGAACTGAGGAATGAGCTGATGCAAGAAGCGCACCAGTCGCAGTATTCCATACATCCTGGAGCTAATAAGATGTATCGGGATATGCGTACCATCGTTTGGTGGTATAGAATGAAGAAGGATGTATCCAGATTTGTGGCCAGATGCTTGATTTGTCAACAAGTACTGAAGGCTAGCAGACAGAGACCCGCATGACTTCTACAGCCGCTGGACATTTCGGAGTGGAAGTGGGAGCATATAACAATGGACTTTATGTCAGGATTGCCTCGATCCCAAGGAGGGAAGGATGCCATTTGGGTTATTGTGGACCGACTGACTAAGTCAGCCCACTTTATTCCTTTCAAGGTTGGTTTATCCACCGAGAAGCTGGCGGCACTGTACATGCGGCACATCTACCGGATTCATGGAGTTCCGGTAAGTATTGTATCTGACCGAGATACTAGATTTATCTCTCACTTTTGGAAGAGTTTGCATGACAGCTTGGGAACAAAATTGAAGTTCAGCACAGCCTACCATCCCCAAACTGACGGACAATCGGAGAGGACCATCCAGACGTTAGAAGATATGCTGAGATCTTGCGTCTTGGAATTTGGAGGGTCTTGGAAGGACCACTTGCATTTAGTAGAATTCTCCTACAACAACAGTTACCAAGCTAGCATTGGAATGACACCATTTGAAGCTCTTTATGGACGTCGTTGCCGTACTCCACTTACATGGGACGACGTAGGAGAAAGAGTACTGCTGGGGCCAGAAATGGTGACTGATGCAGCAGAGAAAGTGAAGGTGATTAGAGACAAGCTCAGGATCGCCCAAGACAGGCAAAAGCATTGGGCAGATAGCAGTCGTCGACCATTGGAGTTTGAAGAAGAAGATAGTGTCTTTGTGAAGATTTCTCCTACCAGAGGAACTATCCGATTTGGCAGAGCTGGGAAGCTGAGTCCCAGATATATCGGACCATTTGAAGTTTTGAGCCGAATTGGTGAAGTAGCGTATCGGTTAACTCTACCAGCTAATCTTGAGGGCGTGCACAACGTCTTCCATGTTTCGCAGCTCAGACTCTATATCCCGGATCTGAGTCACATCTTGGACCATTCAGAGCTGGAGATTGGACCGAGCCTTACAGTACCAGAGAAGCCTATGACGATTTTGGACAGAGGCGAGAAGAGGACCAGGACTTCGGTGACTCCTATAGTTAGAGTTATGTGGAGGCACGATTCCCCAGGAGAGTCTACATGGGAGCGAGAAGATGAGATGCGGGAGCAGTACCCGTACTTGTTTGAGACCTGAGGTAATTTCTAACCCTATCCTTTAATTTCGAGGACGAAATTTTCTAAGGAGGGAAGGTTGTGAAACCCGTAAATTTAGATTGCATATTTAAATTATAATTGTGTTGTTAAATAAAATTCTTGCTAAATAATATTATTTTTATTTAAAGAAAAGTATTTTCAAAATAAAATAATAATTGGATTTTTGGTTTTATCCCGAAACCAGACCCGTTCTTATTTTCGAAAACAAATATCGGTTTCGTATAAAATTCTAAGTTAATTAATTTTTTAAAAAAATGATTATTATATTCCGGAATTTTGAATTGTTGGGTCTGACCCGAGTCTGTACCCAGTTTCCGTCCCGAACCCAAACTAAATTTCATTTCAAAAAGATTATCTTTAAACAAATTTTTTGAATTATTAAACAATGACAACTTTCATTAAAATGTATACACTCAACTCTCATTAATTTCTTTACTTTTTCTCTCTCTTTCTTAAAAACCAAGTATTCATCAGAGGAAAGGAAACCTTTCCCTAACGTGCGTGAGCTAGCCGACTTCCATGGCTTCCACGACCGGTCACCCTGACTTCTCCTTTTTCGTCTTCCCGAAACCCCCAAAACTTTCTTCTATAAAACCTTCTCCTTTTTCCTCTCCCCACACTCCATTCTCCTCACACCACTCTCAAACCCACTTTCCCTAACCCCCAAACCCTAGCCCGAGTTCCCGGAGCCGATCCCGACCGTCGGCCCCGCGCCCAGCCCGACGACCAACCCGCAGCACCGGTGACTCCGCGCTTGGTCGACCAGAGGCTTTCCGCCGGACCCCTGAGCTCCGGTGCCACCGCGAGTCTCTGACCCCTCTTCTGGACGTTTTTCCGTTCTCTGGTGCTGTTCCGCAGAACCCCGCTGTTGTCTTTTCCAAGCTCGGGTGCTGTACACGCAGCCGAACTCTGGCGAGGCGTGTCCCGAGTCCGAGGCAACCCTTCAGATTCCGTCAATTTGGGTAATTTCTGAATAAACACAGTAGTTCGTCCCTCCCGTCATAGTCAATGATGAATTTGGTCCTCAATCCCGTTACGGGATTCGGTTGGAAGTTCGATTTCGGGAATTCCGAAGTTCTTTGGTATTTTTGTGCTGTGACTTTCGGATTTTATTCCGTGAGTTGATTTTCGGTTCTGTGGTTATTCGTTTGGATTTCGGAATTTCCGAATCCTTTCGGGATAGGTTCTGTGTTTTTGTTTTGGTTCTCAGAATCTCCGATAAGCTTATGAGATTTTGGTTTAGTAGTTAAATTGGATTGTTGGTATGCTGGTTCCGGGTTTTCCGAATTTGTTTCGGAAATATTTCTGTGAGTATATTCTATATAAAATGGATTTTTCCCTGGTATGGGATTTGTGTTTGGTGTTTGTGGCGCATTTCCCAGTTTTTGGGTTGACCGAAAATAGAGGAAGTGCTGCCGAATTTTTTTTATAAAATTTAATTATATAATTTTGAAATGGTTTTCGGGAAAGAATATTATTTTGAATTGTTGGGCGACGACCGTGTCGGTCCATGGGCCCTGGCTAAGTGCAAACGAAACCGGTTTCGCCCGGACGTTGAGACATTAGCCTATATGATGATTGACCAATATCTGAGACTCACTATGTCATATCCCTGTTTTAGAAATAGGTATATGACTGTATTTTGACCGTATTATTGTATTTGGATGGATTTTAATTTTTGGGGTATTCTTGAAATTTTTATTATTTTCTTGGAGGTAATTTTATCCTCATTATTATTATTTATTATTAATTTTCTTGTTCCTAATCTACCCTCCCAAAATATCTACTCCCTCTCTCTCTCTTCCCTGGAGAAAACCCTAACCCAAACCCTCACTCCCCACTCTCACTCAGCCGCCCCCTCCCCTCACAGCTCATCCCTCTTCCTCTCCCGCTCAGCTCTCCTCTCCCTCACTCTCCCGCTCAACTCTCTCTCTTCCCAGCCCCTCTCCCTCTCGTGCACTCTCTTTCCCCTCTCCCTCGAGCTCCCGCTCGCCCCTGCGTCCGGCCAGCTCCGCCGCGGCCATGCCCCAGCACTGCCACCGCCTTCGCCTCCTCCTCCCTGAGCCCCCTCTTCCCGGAGCCGCCACTGCCAGCCACCGTCTCCGTCACCACTTCCGCGACCACCACTGCCCCCTTTCTCCTCCGGCCCCCTGAGCGCCGCCGGCGCCCTCGTCTCCACCGCCACCGCCCTCATCATCGTCGCCGTCTCCCCCACAGCCGGCCTCCTTCGTCGCCACCAGCGCCACCATCATCATCGTCGCCATCTCCATCCTTCCTCCGCCGCCGCGAGCCCCCTGCCGCCGCCGTTGACCCCAGCTCCGACGACGATGGGCCTCCTCCGGTATTTCCCTCTCCCCCTGGACTTCCTTCTCCAGTCTGGCGGACCGACCTGGCCGAGCCGCCTCGCGCACGCCGGTGAGGTTACCGAGCTTCCCTCTTCCTCTTTTTCTCGTTTTGTGCGCTGCCTCGTCGAACGTGCCGTCTCGAGCAGCGCACTCTCGTGCAGCGAGCCCTTGTGCTCTGTGCGCTTCCTCGGGTTGCGTTCCCCGATGTGTGTGCGCCTCGATTTGTGCGCATTCTTGGTTTTCGTGCACCTGATCTACGTATTGCCTTGGGCAGCGGGTCGCCTCGAGCCCCGCGCTGTCTCGGGCGACGTGCTATCTAGGTTTTCGTATTGTCTCGTTTTTCCGTGCCTCGGCCTTTGTGCCTACCTCGTGACTCGTACCGTCTCGGTTTGCGTGCATGCACCAATTTGTGTGCCGCCTTGGTTTGTGCGCCCCATTGGCCTCCATACTGTATCGATTTACGTGCACACATCGATTTGTGTGCCGCATCGATTTACGTGCTCCTTGGACTTTGGGTCGTATCGATTTACGTGCTCGCCTCGATTTGCATGTCGCGTGATTCGTGGACCATTCTGGTATTCGAGATTTTCTCGATCTACGTGCGCGTCTCGATTTACGTGCACGTTGTCTCCTGTTCATCTCGATTCTCGAGTCATCTCGATTCTCGTGCGCGTCTCGATATGCATACACGTCTCGGTTCACGTGTCCGTATCGATCCGCGTACCTCAGTTTCCGTGCTCGATCCCTGTACTGCTTGCAAGACCCACACGGTATAGTCTTCTGCCATCCTTCGTGATTTGCTTCATTATTTTATTATTTGATTCTGATAATTGTTTATTGTGTGTTCTGAGGATCTCGATTGGCGTGCTAGCTTGGATCGTGACTGCCGAAGACTTGCTTACCTAGCCGAGCCCCCTAGGCAAGTATTCCTTGCTCATCGGCGGCTCTTGCCATCTCTCCTGAATTTTTATTGTATTTAATTTATTGTAAATTGTATAACCATGAGTAGTGTAGCTTAGCAGTAGAACTGCCATGATAACCTAGATTAGCTTGGTCCGATACTGGGATAGACCGTATCGGACGACTCGGATGGGTCATCCACACCTCCGAGGACACGAGCACGACTCACATGTATGGATTGTCCCCATATGCCCCGTGTCCGACTCGCAGTCGGGTAACGGCTTTGGCTAACTTTACTTGTGGCGGTGATTGTGCTTGGGTTAGGGATTTATAGACATGTGTTGTGGTGCGCCCTGCGAGGCGGTTAGTTTATTATTATGCATGTTGGTTTGGCGCCCAGTACGCATTGTAGCGCTGCTGGAGGCCGGGACTTAGTGGTCTCGGGTTTGATTGGTTCCCAGTACGCATTGTAGTGCTGCTAGAGGCCGAGACTTAGTATTCTCGGCTATCGATTTGTTCCCAGTATGCATCGTAGTGCTACTGGTAGCTGAGACTTAGTGTTCTCAGTCCGCGATTCTGCGATTCTGCGATTCTGCGGCGAGTTGCGCATAGTAGTTTTAGCTCCTATTCGTAGGGTGCTCCCATCCAGATTACAAAGGAGACTCTGCCGGATTTTTTCCAGAATTCCCGGTTGGGAATTTGGTTCGAAGGATTGGGTAGAACCATTCCTTTGGTTTGCGGGACTGAACTTATGCATGTTCTTCTTGGTATAGCATCCCTGATCTCATTGCCTGCTAGGTAGACTCCCGACTAGATTAGTCGCCTAGCGTCTTGACCTGTCTTGTCCGCCGGATTGTGTAAGGAGAGCGGTTCTACTCGGGTGAAGGTCTGCAACCCTGGTCCTTGTTTGGTTTAAGGGTTGTGGATCTGATCCAGAGTGGTTCACGCAATCCTTGCCTTTTTGACGGTATCACTCATTGCACTCTTGACCTGTGACCCTTCTTTTTAGATGGTGTTCTAGTTTAGTTGTTATCCCATTATCTGTCCTGTCCGCCGAATTGTGTAAGGAGAGTGGTTCTACTCGGGTGAAGATCTGCAACCCTGGTCCTTGTTTGGTTTAAGGGTTGTGGATCTGATCCAGAGTGGTTCACGCAATCCTTGCCTTTTTGACGGTATCACTCATTGCACTCTTGACCTGTGACCCTTCTTTTTAGATGGTGTTCTAGTTTAGTTGTTATCCCATTATCTGTCCTGTCCGCCGGATTGTGTAAGGAGAGTGGTTCTACTCGGGTGAAGATCTGCAACCCTGGTCCTTGTTTGGTTTAAGGGTTGTGGATCTGATCCAGAGTGGTTCACACAATCCTTGCCATTTTCCGACGGCGTTGATTAGTGTTGACCCATGTGTTGGGATTATGATCTTATTCGAGGATTGACTATGAGGAGATATGATATTGAGATAGTGATAATGGTAGACTAAGTGGATTCTTAGATGGTATTGCTAGTCCTTTGGTGATGTTCTAATTTGATCAGATATGTCTTTGAGGACTTTTGGATTTTGATACTGGTGCGAGTGTCTCACAGAACGAGGAGAATATCGAGGGTATTATTATATGATTTTTACTCGACTTCCCAAACGCCTAAATCCGGTACCTTTGTGTATTCCGGTAGTTAGAGAACCTGGTTTGATTTCTGTGTCTTGGTAGTTGAGGGGCTTATTTTCTAGTGGCTTGTGATCATTGACTAGGAGGATTCTTGTGAGTCTGAGGGCCTAGCATTGTTAGGGGGAATGAGATTGGTATTTGGTGGTTGTCTTTATTAACGTGATATTCACTCCCTCATGGATGGGAGACACTTGATAGATTGATTTGGTGGATAGACCGACTTGATGATTGGAGCTGTAGGCTCCCATATATGCTTGAGATGTTATTATAGTAGAGGTTCTGGTCTTGTACTTGACCTGATATCCATGCCACGATGTGGGCAGATGACTTCTTGTGACTGACAGAGTTGTCCTTGTCCCAGACCTGACTACCTGTATCCGTGCTATAAGTCCAGCTTACCTTGTGAGGTGCTGACCCTGACATTGCACTGCGGTGCCCTTTGTCTATTAGCACTTTGAGGTGCTACTTCCATGATTATATGGCATTGCGATGCCATCTTGATATTCTGGCTATATTATATGATTACCTGCACAGGTATCTGGTAGTTGGCCTATCGTTTTAGCGTGGTTAGGATTGCTTGCTTGCTTGTTGCATAACACTAAGGATGGATCACAACTGGGACTATAGGTGTCGAGGCTGATTCTTACTTAGCGTTCTCGTACTGAGGTACGACATCTAGGAGGATGAGCATGTGACCACGGCATGTAATTTCGGATAAATGTAGGGTTAATCTAGGCAACTAAAAATGGTAGAAGCATTGGGAGGGAACGGAATCCCGAGATCGTGCATTACCGGCCGCCACAGGCTCGTCCTGGCGCGTCGGGGTTGGCCGCCACGGATATGGCAGTATCCGACTACTATATGTACTCCTGCTTAGCACGGTGGCCTTCCGAGGGACCGTGCATACCTACCTGCTATGCGTTATTTGGCCTCGCTAGCCCTTGCGGGATATGGCACGATCTGAGGATTCCTATATTGCATTGTTGGGGTAACCCAACCTCCACATAGACAGCCGTAGGCATTTGAGTGGCCGCTTATTTATATAATTGTTTGGCTTGTTGCTTGCTAAGCTGGCTGGCACGTAACGCTGTCCCGGTACAGTAATTCATTCCCTTGTTCTTGTTTGATGTAGGGATGGGTTACTGTTCCGATGACAGACTACGAGTTCCAGTTGGCAATGCAAGCATTAGTGGATGTTAGGATGACTGTGATGATTGTTGGTTACTTACGTACTAGTAATTGAATTGCTACCTTATATTCTGTAATCGTGCGTTGGTACCGCACGATCCCTTACCTTATTTACTGTTTTTACATGCTATTCCTGTCATATTATATCCTGCTGGTTTTCTTCGCCCGTCCTTGAGCCTTCCTTTCTGGTACTTGCTACGGTTGGCCTGACCAACCCTGGATTGTTTCCAGATTGCCTGTGACCGACCATGTGGATCTTCCAGACTTGACTTGGAGGACGTGCTTCAGTTTTCTGACCATGAGCGAACTGTGCGGGAAGGTATTCTTGTCTACATTATTTCTTATTGTAGACTCTCTGATTATCATATGAGTATTTCCTATTTTTCATATGATTATCTCTCTTGTCGTTATTTCATCGATTATTGCCTGTGGATATGAGATCAGATTTAGGCCATATACTGCTTGCATGCTAGGATACCCAGCAAGATTGACAGCCATGATCACCGTATGACGTTTTATACCTCATACGGAGTAGCTGGCCTAGTCCGTCCCAGTATTTCGGTACTGGGGCGTGACACACTATTTAATTTATTATTAGTTTTTTTTTTGTAATTAAATTATAGGATTTTTAGGGACTAACTAATATTTTTCTTCTTATTTTAATTCATGTAACATGGTCTGTAAAAGGGCATAAGCCCAGTTTTATTATTTCTGTGGTTTGTAATAAATTAGTTTAATTTATTATTTTCTGGTTGTGTTTGATATAAACACGTAAAAATAGTAAAATAACTATTTTTATAGAAAATCAATATTGTTTTCTCACATTAAATAAATTAGGAAATTACAAGTTATTATTTAAACAAGATTCACGTTTTTCTCATTTAAAGAAAATGTATTTTTATATAAATTATAAAATACCAAGTTTTGCCAATAAACCGATAAATACAAAGTTTTCCGAAATTAAATATAAAATGATCTCTCCCTCATAATTGAATGTAACGCATTAGATAATCGATTTGTATTTGTGTTAGTATAAGTAAAGAATTAAAATTGACTAGGACAAATTAGAGATTGAAACTAGCACATATAGTATGGCAACTTTGGAAATCTAAGACCGACTTCTCGATTGTAGGATTTCGAGGATAAGTCTGAAATTCATCTCGGAGTCATTACCCTCATTCCAGTCAAAACCAAGGCAAGTACAGTTTGTGGTAGTTTACAATTATTTAGTAATAGTTTTATTGCAAATTTAAACTACGAGGCAACACGGAACTCTCTCTGAGAGCATTGACTGTTTAACTGTTGGGTACTGGGGGAGTAGTGTAATGAGTATGACCACATCCAAAAATAGTATAATGACTGTGTTAGCTTACCCCTCATACACACGGGGATAAGCCATATCGTATCAATATGATACAACTGTACAACCCAATCCGGTCATATTCATTGCCTATTCACATCACACTGTTTTAATTGCTGAAAAACTATTTATTTTAACTTGTTTAAAAGTGCATAATTTTATTATTATTTCAATTGTTAAAATATCATGAATTGTACTTTGCTCCCTCCTAACTGGAGACTATATTTTTAGGTCCTATTGATGATGCAGAGCTACTGATTAGTAGCTATTATGATCCTGAGTTGTATCCAGTTGTGCTACCAGATGAGGCTGGACTTGGAGAGGACGAGTCTACTTTTTAGTTGTTGTCATTTACTATTTTCCAGTTGTTATTAAAAAAAAGACTATTTATTTTATCAGTTGTAATTTTTGTTGGACAAATTTTATTATCGAAATATTAAGGTTGTGGCAAATAGAATTTGTGTTGTTGATTACCTGCATGAGTGATACAGCTTACTGCCGCTGTCTCAACAACGGTGCAGGCTGGGCATGATCCGATTCGATCCAAGAAATTGGGACCGGGTCGTGACAACCCACTAGCTATGAAAATAATTAACCAGTTAGTATATTTATTTTACTACATTTAGGTACATGATGGATTCAAAATTGACTTACTGACATATGGGCCATGGTGCAGTACAAATAATATGTCCGCGGTAGCCTAGATGTCGACCCATCATGTTTGTAAGAGCTCACCACACACGAGGTTAATATAAAACTTATTTTACCTTCAAACTATATAATTCATTGTGTAGTCCAAAGACATCCTATATTAGATTTTAATCATTCATGCGCCCTATACATCTTTCTTGTAAACATGAGTTATCAACGAGACATTAAAGTGAACTTTCAACATGTAGATGACTTGTTGTCGAAGATATCTTTATTCATCGTAGATCCAACATGGATGCTATTATGAAGGTTATTTTATCGAGATATTTGTTTTGATTAGTTATTCGACGAGTAAAACAAAAAAACGATAATTTTGATGGCTGAAGTAGAGACCGTGACTCCAAAAGGCCTTTTGGTACGCGAATTGCAATATTGTAGAGAATTTTATATTCTCCACAATTTTATTTTAAGAATATCAAATCCATGTACATTTAATTTGAACGTGTTTGTACAATACATAGTATTTATGAAAATGTGTAATTGTTTTATGTGTTATAGGTAAATGATCAAGGATATAATATTTTTAGCCCCTTTTATCTAACAAAATTATATTGTAGTAGTTTAATATAGTAGAGTAGAGTTATAGTCTAATTGAGTTGTGTCGGGTCTAATTCATGTCGAATTTTGGTTGGATCTTGATTCGAACCAAAGTTGAATCTAGGTGTTAACCAAGAATAGTTTAGAGGGTTTCAAAATATCTTTATCCACTTATAAAAATAGAGAACATTCATAAATCACCACCATAATACAATGTTACATGTATATAATAGGAAAGCTTAGCTTCACCGTATAACTTTTATGTTACAAAATTGTTCATCTCCAACCTTATATATACTCGTCATGTTAGTGCGTAGCAGGTACAAAAAAGAAAAAAAAACTCTAATATTATTAAAAATTGCACAAGAATTTTAATTATTTTAAAATAGTTTTATATTTTTAATTTAATCTTGTTATAAATATATTTTTTGAACTTTTGATATATGTTTAGACATATCATGTAGTTAGTTTAAATATAATTTGAATATTGAATATATTTTAATTTAAATTTGTTATAAATATGTTTATAAGAATTTATATATATATGTTTAGGTAGCTATATGATTTTAGGAATTTTTTTTGGCTTTTTATAAAGGCACTGCACAATTTGATCAGGGCTAGCCCGGATTGGGGCTAGCCCAGACTTTTTTGTGTTTTACTCAGGACAGCCCATTTTTTTGATTTTGGGCTGTCCCAAAGTAAAATTCCCCTAAACCCAAATTTTTTCTCTCATTTGCAAAATTTTTTCTCTCTCTTCCTAAACCCTAACTCCTCTCTTCTTCTTCTTCCTCTTCTCCTCCACCATTTCTCCATCCCCAAGCAAGAAGATAATTTGAAATTCCTAGAAATTTCTTCCACCTAGAAATGTTCTCTTCTTCTTCCTCTTCTCTTCCAAATTTCCTTCTCAAGAAGATCGATGGCACCCAAATTCTTTCTCTATTTGTTTCCAAAACCCTAGAAATTAAATTGAAAAATTCAAGCATCCATTATATTGTTTATTTCAATTGTCTGTAGCCCATTTGAATTAAACAACATTCGGAGTGGAAAATTACCCATTTAAATTAAACACAAGTATGCAGGAACGAAAAAACTGTGCATCGACCAGGACTGCCTAATTTTCTGGCAGTCCTACAAACTGAATGGACTGCCAGAAAACTGGGCAGTCCTAAGTCACAACATGTGAAACAAAGGACTGCCCATTTTTTCTGGCAGTCCTTACTGTATTCAGGACTGTAAGAAAATTGGACAGTCCTACATACAGTAAGGACTGCCAGAAAAATGGGCAGTCCTTTGTTTCACATGCTGTGACTTAGGACTGCCCAGTTTTCTGGCAGTCCATTCAGTTTGTTGGACTGCCAGAAAATTGGGCAGTCCTTGTTTGTATGTGGACAGTCCATGCTCACAGCAAGTTCTGTGATGGACTGCCCAGTTTCCTGGCAGTCCACATATGTATGTGGACTGCCAGGAAACTGGGCAGTCCACATACAAACAGGACTTCCAATCTTTCTTCGCGCGCACGCGTGTGACAGCATGCGGAATGTACACTCAGGATTCCACTTTTCTAGCCCACTACTGGATATGTTCAAAAGCTTTAATATGGAGAGAGAGAGTTGCTAGCTGGTGCAGGTTTCGATCATGGATTCCACAACTACATCACCACCAACCCAACCGTTACTTTTTTTCCTTCTTATAAGATACAACAACGTTACAAGCAGTAGCCTAAAATTGATTAAAAATGTTGACAACATTAGCTTTTACAAAATAAACAATGCAACTATAAGAGATAATTACACATTTAATTGACCAACTATGGAATCATATAGCAAAACTTTTGGTTACATTTCTTGCCCTCTGGTTTTACCAAACAAGCACACCTCCGCTGCAGTAGAAAGAAAAAGTATGAGCACAAAGGATGTTTTTGGCTTTCGTTTCGGACTTTCCTTTTAAGTACACTCGACTCGATATATGGCAAGGTGAGGAAATCTGGATGCGACTCACAAGCGCGTCGAGTATCCTGAACCCCCACACTTCTTGCATAGAATCAGCCCTATACAAATTAGGATTAAAAACGAAAAATAAATTACAAGTGATTCCAGCAGCATTAACACAACAAAAAGTGAGGCAGTCCTTAAGTTCATACGTATTTAACTCGACTGCCATACTTTCTGGCAGTCCTAAGTACTTCATGGACTGCCAAAATGTGTGGCAGTCCAGTTGAATCGATTATCAACTTTAGGACTGCCACATTTCTGGGCAGTCCTTGAAGTATCTAGGACTGCCAGAAAGTGAGGCAGTCCTTACGTTCATACGTATTTAACTCGACTGCCATACTTTCTGGCAGTCCTAAGTACTTTGTGGACTGCCATGCGATGTGGCAGTCCAATTATGGACTACGAAAAAATGTAACTACGTCGAGGACCAACCACGGGTTCTTCGGAGAGAATGTCGTGTTCTTCGGAAGGACCGGGATGATCGATTGCTATATTTGATGTCCCAATTTCTTCCATATTTTCTACATTATGAAAGAACATTAAAAAATTAGGAATCAACCGATTATTTAACAAACTTTGCAATATAGTAGTCGAAAACATACCGACTACTACGAATATTCGTTGATAACTACTCTAGGGTTACAAAACAGGAAGATTTTTGTAGGGACAAGAGGAATCTCAATCTAGGGTTTAGAAAAAAATTTGAGATTAGAAGAAAATTTGAGAGGAAGAAGAGAAAGAGAAGAGAAGTAAAACAATTGACTTTTATACTACCTAATGGGCTAGCTCTAATAAATTTTTTCAATGGCAAACTTGTAAATAATACAAACTTACAAATAGGCTAGCCCTGATCAAATTATGCAGTGCCTTTATCAATTGCCTTTTTTTTTTACGTGAGGTAGGGTGTTAGTATATACATAAGATTCAGGGGGCTCATTACGAAAAGTTTTTAAGACTCTTTATAATAGTAAAGATAAAATATAAAAGAAAACATGCTTTAATTAATAGGGATAAATATATAGATTATACATTCTAACATAATTACTAACCATTAGTAATTATGTTAGTAAAAAGATACTTCAATTTTAATAAATATTTACCATCTAAAAAATAGGTTGACTTGTAAGATTAAGATTATAAAGCGAGAAATATACTATTTCTAAATATTTTTAGTCATGCTAAACATAATACCCCCCTTGTTGCCTTCATAACGAAGACTCTCTAGATCACAGCTGTCCGTTCCAGATTCCACAAAATCAACGGCCAAAGCTGACCAGCAGCACACCTTTTTTCTTTCTTTTTATTTTTCTCCCTGTATCTTTTCGTCATAAAAAATTAGCCCAATAGAGTGTCAAACCTTTTCTTCACGTTCTCCCTCCCATTTCTTCCCCTCTCTCTCTCCCCACAGATCTCCGATCCGTAAACCCCCTTCAAAGTACGAAACCCTAATTTTCGAACTCTCTAGAAACCCTAATTCTAGGATTGGGGTTTCGATCTCTCCCTTTCCGCCATGGTCAGGGTCCACGAGAACTGGGAGCGGCTCGTCCGCGCGACGCTCCAGCGGGAGCAGCTCCGCGCCGACGGCCAGGGCGCGTCTGGGAAGCCCACCACCGGGCTCGCCGGGGCCGTCCCTCCGTCGCTCGGCCGGACGACGAACATCGACGCCATCCTCCAGGCGGCGGACGACATCGAGGAGGAGGATCCGAATGTCGCCAGGATCCGTGAGTCCCCTCTTCTTCTTCTTCCACTATATTTTTAGGAAAATTGGACGTATGAGTTTTTTTTTGTCCATTGTTTGATGTGGTGTGAAGTAATTTGGCAAGCAAAAGGTGTTCGAACGACGCTATGATTTAGCTTAAGCGTCGTTAAATTGTTTATTTGAGGTGGATCTGACGCCATTGTTTCACGTGACTTGCCAGTAGGACGTAGCTCTAGGTCTGGAAATTGCAACATCAGGTCATGGATTATTGGCAGCTGGAGAAGTCGCTACTTTTTGATATATCGTTGGTATGTTATACTTGATGTCAGGTTGGTGTCATAACAGAGACCTGACTAAGTTCACACTGGTTGTCAACTTTGTGATGCAAACCCTCCTTTAGTTGGGTCTGGGACCGGCAGGGAAAACATAAGACATTAAGCACAACACAAGCAGAGTTAAAAATCTTTTGAAGTGGTTTGGAGCACGTGCAACATAAACCAATAGATGCATCGTTAAGGAGGATTACCTAGATAGTTGTTAAAAGGAGTTCCTAGGACCAGCGGTAGGTCAAAATGAACATTGCGTGAAGCTGTAAAGATGGATATGTATTTTGTTAATGTTGGAGGCCCCGGCCGATAACGGATTGATGGAACAAAGAATGTTAAAATAACTGATCCAACAATTGGGGACAAAGGCTTTGTTGTTGCTGTTGAAGGTCAGTGTCATATTGCAGCACGCAATCCTTGTGGTAAACCTGAAAGTATGATAAGATCTGTATAAATCTTACGTAGTTGCATTTAGTTCAGGTGAAGTGCATGTTGGTGACTATTAGAATAATACAGATTTTAATCCTCGAACCTCACCAACATTTTAGAGTTTGTTTTCAACATGCCCCATAGATTGAAGCCCCACTCTGGGCAGAGATATGGGTTCACGCAGCGGTATTTTTCTTTGTAATCCGCTTAAAGTGTGCGCCAGAGGATTCAAACCTTGGTCCTCGGATGTTCTGATACCAAGTCAAAGTCCCTGCCACGGATGAGGGTTGAGGGTTAATATTTGTGTTATTCTAATAGTGACATATAATCTATTTTCAAGGTTATTCTTTGCTTTTTGCTTCTATATGACATGATAAAACATCTCATTTTTAGTGTTGTTCTACTATTTGAAGCCTATATAAACTTATTTATTTTGAGAGAGCATCAAGAAAATTTTCTCTCTCATTTCTGTCTATTAGTAGTGTTTTTTCCCCAGTTCTGGGTGAAACATGAAATAAGACGATTAGGATGAAGCAAACTAACAAAAATGTATGTATGTGTGATAACTTTGGCTATTTGCTTCTTATTAGAACCTGTGGAGATTTTTTTATCCACTTGTTTTATGTGTTGTGCACACAAAGGACATCCTTATAGTCCCCCAAAAAATCCATGTCGTTTCTAGATGACGTGGGTAAAACCATGGCTAAGAGGCAAAGCCCAGTTCATGGGTGAACTGACTATTGGTAAATGAACTTGATCTAGAAGCCCGCAAGTCCAAGTCCAGCAAACGGTCGACTCTTGTTTGGTTAAATAATGACAAATTCCCTTCAAGCAACACCCATTTAATAATTCCTGGTAGCCTGTAATTAGGATATCACCTCAACTATGGGATATATAAGGCATCCTATCCTAACAACAAACATTCATTGCTAAATCTATTACATACTCACTGTTGATGTCCTTATTGGATATGGATTTAATTGTTTCAGGAGTATGATAGGTTTACTGATGCATGATGAGACCAGAGGAACACCATCTAGGTATATAGATGATTCGAACAAAGGATTTACAGTAGCCTTTAATGGTTGTGGCAATAAATATTACCAAAAAAAATCCATGTCGTTTCTCGGTGACGTGGGTAAAACCATGTCTAAGAGGCAAAGCCCAATTCATGGGCGAACCGACTATTGGTAAATGAACTTGATCTAGAAGCCCGCAAGTCCAAGTCCAGCAAACGGTCGACTCATGTTTGGTTAAATAATGACAAATTCCCTTCAAGCAACACCCATTTGATAATTCCTGGAAGCCTGTAATTTGGATATCACCTCAACCATGGGATATATGCCCATTTGAAAATTAACTATTGAAAGTAAATGATATCAGAAAAAGATTACATGTGAAAACGGATGGTAGCCGACGAAGTGTCCACAAGGAAAGCTCTTATGAAAGTTGATGTCCAAGAACTAACAAATAACAATAATGGTAGGAATTTGAGGAAGATATTTGGAGAAGATACTTGAGATTAGATTAGTATTATCATAAAAATCCAATCTTTATTTCGCAGCAAGTACTCCCCTATCATTTGCATTGTTTTACAACTCTTATATAGTCTATGACAGCCAAGTTTTTTGAGATAAAGCCAAAAATAACAATCTGATAATTAGGATCCAAATGTCTACATGTAATAAAATCCTTAAAAAACTAATTATCTTACTAAACCTGGTTTGAATGGACTCATGATTATTCTCTTTCAATACCACTCGGTTTATCCTAACCAGTTTAGTGATTATAGGAAGCCGATTGAAACCTACCTTTTGTCACGTCCCGATTCCGTAGAATCGATAGTCGTCCCCCGGACGTGATGCCGTGCGAACCTAAATTGCGATCGCACAAGGCACATTCATAAGGCTATCCGAAACACAACATCAAGTTAGAGTACGCAGAAAAATTGATTGACACATTTGAAATAGAAGTAGACTTTTTCATTGATAATAAAACTTCATTTACATTGACTTCATTACATTCATTGCCGCGCGGGCTACAACATGACTCGACTTACAAAACGAACGCCGATGAGATAGTCGTTCCATACATTACATCCCTTTTTACAAGCAAAAATAGTTACACTTTTCACCTGCGATCGAGGGAAGCCGATTTGCCATCTTTTCTTTTGGACTGAGTGCGGGTCTTCTTCAAAAGGAATCCAGAAACAAGCCTTCACAAGCGGACGAGACTTCAAAAGTGTCCACGCCGCCTTGAGATTTTAAGCGGCACGCCCTTCGTAGTTTGGGGTACCTGCGTGGAGAGCGAGGATCAGTACATTACACTTTGTACTGGTGCGTGGCTATTTAAGTTCCAAGCTCTCATTTGGTTGAAGAGTTTATATGACTTAATGTATGAATGTTTCTAACCATCCTAATGGATTTCAACAAGCATATGACAAGCAATGAAATTTACGTCGAAACTTACCCGCGGCGGACCGCGCCGCGCCTTATGAAACTTACCATGTTCTTCCCTGTCAATTGTTAACATTTTTTATATCAAGTGCAAAAAGTACGTGTGATTAGTCACTGGCATCACAAGCCATCCTGGACGTATAGCTTTGTTAATCGAGATCCTTTCAACGCAAGTAGCTAGCTCCGTTGCAAGTCCCCGCTTAACCTGTGCTGAAACCTTATGCACGACTATATCCTGTTTCCTCCTAGGCCGAAACGGTCCCGTGGCCTCGGGTTGCCGCTCGAGGAAACTATCGCCTTGTCGACAAGTTGTTCATAATCGTGTGAATACATATTTTTTCCTTTTTAGTTATTAAGACAGCCTACATTCTCTTTGAAAACTCAATCCTTTTCCCGTGTTCGTGCCTCTGCATTTATCCTTTCATTCGCAACAACACTATCGATTTTGCCTAAGAAGAGGGTCGAGAAGAGAAGGGTTAGCCACTCACCTTGAGTTTACTTCGGCGAGAGAACTTGTTGGTCGCGCTAGACGTCGCCTACGCGATTACCTGAAATCGCACAAGCAACCGATTAGAACACTGCATTATTCAAGGAGTTCGATAGGAAATGCGAGTTCAAAATTCAAGCCATGAAAACCATCGAAAACATTCACGAAAACGCATTCAGAAAACAAAGCCAAAACCAACACAAGCGGCGTGAAAAGCAGAGCAACGGGAGGTCTCTCCCGACTCAGCCGCAGAGTCAAATCCTCGAGGCGCAACCCGCTGAATATGGGACTTGGTTCCGAAGAAGACATTCCATAACGAGGAATGGATCTTAATTCAACCGTTCCCGTTCGATCGACTCGGTCGATCCCGACCTATCGGTCCTGACCGAATCGATAGCGACAGTGTTCCTTTCTCGCGCACCCCGTGGACAGAGTACGGGGCACGATGTAAGGATGGGGCACTACACCATAACCAACTAAGAAAAAGTTTCGTCCTCGAAACTTAAAATAGAACCTACTCTACGAGAACAAGGAAGGGAACTTCTCCTTCATTTCTGACTCAAGCTTCCACGTCGACTCCTCGACCGAATGGTTTCTCCAGAGGACGCGGACGAGTGGAATAGCACGGTTGCGGAGAAGTTTATCCTTGCGCTCCAAGATTTGCACCGGCTCTTCGACATATGACAAGTCCGCCTTCAGGTCCAGCTTACCCAAATCTACTACATGTCCCGGATCGTGCACGTACTTCCGCAATTGCGAGACGTGGAAGACGTCATGTACCTCTGACAATGCAGGCGGCAAGGCGATTTGGTAAGCTACCGGGGCGACTCGCTTCAGTATTTCGAACGAGACAACAAATCTTGGGCTCAACTTTCCTTTCGCACCGAACCGGGAAACTCCACGCATAGGCATCACCTTCAGGAATACATGGTCGTCTTCCGAGAACTCGAGGGGGCGTCGGTGCGTGTCGGCATAGCTTTTCTGCCGGCTTTGTGCTATCTTCAATCTTTCTCGTATCAACTTGACCTTCTGCACAGTCTGCTCCACCAGCTCCGGACCAAGTATCTGTCTTTTCCCGATTTCATCCCAGCAAATGGGCGATTTACACTTCCGGCCGTACAAAGCTTCATACGGCGCCATTTGGATGCTGGACTGATAGTTGTTGTTGTATGCAAACTCGGCCAGCGGTAGATGGACGTCCCAACTTGACTTCAAGTCGATCGCACAGAGTCGTAACATGTCTTCGAGAATTTGGTTCACCCGTTCTGTTTGGCCGTCAGTCTGAGGATGATAAGCTGAGCTGAACTTCAACTTAGTCCCCAATGCTGAATGTAGACTACTCCAGAAGCGCGCTACGAACCGTCCATCCCGATCAGAGACGATAGAAACTGGGACCCCGTGCAGCCGAACTATTTCATCAAGGTATATCTGAGCAAGGCGGTCGACGCTCCAAGTAACTTTGATGGCGATAAAGTGCGCTGACTTGGTTAGTCGATCGACGATGACCCAGACGGCGTCGTTTTCCCGCGGCGTCCTCGGCAAGCCAACAACGAAGTCCATAGTGATGTGATCCCACTTCCACTCTGGAATGGCGAGGTTCTGCATCTTCCCGTCCGGTCGCTGGTGCTCGGCTTTGACTTGCTGACAGGCCATACATTTTGACACAAAGAGCGCTACGTTTCTCTTCATGCCGTGCCACCAAAAGACAACGCGGAGGTCCTTATACATTTTGGTGCTGCCAGGATGCAAGAAATATTTTGCATAGTGCGCCTCCGACATTATCTCCTTTCTAAGTTCTGCGTCGTCCGGTACGCATAGCCGTCCCTTCACGCGCAACACTCCCGACTCGTCCTCTGCAAAGTCGGACGCTTTCCCTGTCGATATCAGCTTCCGCATCTTCTCCAGGTAGGGGTCGTCCTTCTGTGCAGACTTGATCCTCTCCAGTTGGCTCGGTTCCACCCGCAGTTGCGCCAGTTTCACGTCTCTGAAACGAACTCGGAGCTCGATACCCATTCCTTCCAAGTCACGCAGCAGTCGATCGTTGATGCATAACGAAGCTAAGTACTTCCGGCTCAGCGCATCCGCCACCACATTTCCCTTGTCCGGCGTGTAGTCGATTGATAAGTCATAGTCTTTGATTAGTTCGAGCCAACGCCTCTGCCGCAAATTCAGTTCTTTCTGGGTGAAGAGATACTTGAGGCTTTTGTGGTCCGTATAAATCCTGCACGCCACGCCATAGAGATAGTGACGCCACAGCTTCAACGCGAACACAATTGCCGCTAGTTCTAGGTCGTGCGTGGGGTAGTTCTTCTCGTGCGGCTTCAACTGCCGGGAAGCAAAAGATATCACCTTATCCCGCTGCATGAGCACACACCCCAAGCCCTGGCCAGAAGCATCACTGAAGATTTGAAATCCCTCCGTCCCGTCAGGAAGAGCAAGTATCGGGGCCGAAACGAGCCGTTGTTTGAGCTCTTGGAAGGAAGCTTCACAGTCGTCTGACCACTTGAATGCGACTCCTTTCTGGGTGAGGCGAGTCAACGGCGATGCGATCTTCGCGAAGTCCTTCACGAAGCGTCGGTAGTATCCCGCCAAGCCTAGGAAGCTTCGAATTTCGCTAACTGATGCGGGCCGTTTCCAATCAGCAACTGCCTCGACTTTCTTCGGATCGACTGCGATGCCCGCAGCGGAGATGATGTGCCCAAGGAATGAGACGCTGTTCAGCCAGAATTCGCACTTGCTCATCTTCGCGTACAACTGATTTTCTCGAAGGGTTTGGAGTACCGTCCGCAGATGCTTTGCATGTTGCGCTCGATCCTTCGAGTAGATGAGGATGTCGTCGATGAAGACTACTACGAACTTATCAACGAACGGACGGAACACCCGATTCATTAGATCCATGAAGACGGCAAGGGCGTTTGTCAGACCGAACAGCATTACCAAGAACTCGTAGTGGCCGTAACGAGTGCGGAAGGCAGACTTCGGCACGTCATCTGGCTTGACTTTGAGTTGGTGGTAACCCGATCGTAGATCAATCTTCGAAAACACCGTTGCACCTTGGAGCTGGTCGAACAAGTCGTCGATGCGGGGCAGGGGGTATTTGTTTCGGACGGTGGCTTTATTCAATTTCCGATAGTCGATGCAGAGTCGCATCGATCCATCCTTTTTCTTCACGAATAGCACGGGCGCACCCCACGACGAGACACTCGGACGGATAAACCCTCTGTCGAGCAATTCCTGAAGTTGTGCCTTCAATTCTTTCGATTCTGCAGGGGCCATTCTGTACGGAGCCTTCGAGATCGGCCGGGTGTCGGGGAATGTGTCGATGGTGAACTCTATTTCTCGATCGGGCGGCATGCCGGGTAGCTCGTCCGGGAACACGTCTGGGAATTCTGCCACAACGTCGGTCTGACCCGCGTTTGCACCATCCTGTCGCATGTCTCGAACGGAAGCTAGATAGCCTTCGCACCCGGAATGCAGCATCCGTCGAGCAGATATTGCGGAGATCACCATGCAGGTCGGCGACGCCTCACCACACGAGTAGCAGAATTCAGGCACTCCAGGCATGTGGAATGTGACCTTCTTTTCAGCGCAGTCTATGGTTGCGTTGCACGGCCTGAGCCAATCCATTCCCAGAACGATGTCAAAGTCCTTCATGTCTAGAACTATCACGTCCAGACCGATCTTTTGACCGCCGATACAGATAATCCCGCCGGCGCAAGCTAAGTTTGTTAGAATTGGTGTGCCCGAAGGCGTGCTTACGCTAAGGTCGAGATCTAATGATATTACAGGGAATTTGTGCTCGGCGGCAAAGTCCGCCGATATAAAACTATGTGAAGCGCCTGAATCAAATAACACACAAGCAGGCACATTATTGAATTTTAGTATACCTGACACTACTGTATCTGATGCCAGCGCTTCGTCTCGAGTCAGAGCAAAGACATGTCCCTGAGCATTAGGGCGTCGGTCTTGGTTGTTGGATTGAGTGTGCTGAGGAGGTCGGGGCGCCTGTCCTCGATTCTCCTGGCGGTATTGTTGTGGTGGTGCGTTGGGATGATTTGGTCTACGGACCGTGCAATCTTTCTTGTGGTGACCCTTCTGTCCGCAAACAAAGCATCCCCCTTCGTAGACAAAGCACATGCTCGCCTCATGCCAAAAGGAACCACACTTGGTACATCGCGATGGTGGGTTATGTCCCTGGTAACCGCCATGGTTCGGACGCTTTGACGCGTGATTGTTGCCTCCCGTATAGCTAGGACGTTTGTGATTGGAGTGGCGCACAACGTCGTCAGCACCGGAAGGATGCAGTTTCTCAAGGCGGAGGGCGTGATTCAGAGCCTCGCCCACGGTCTTGTACTCCGGGACCCCGACATGCGCACCGATAGAGTGTCGCAGACCCACTTCGAACCGTCGCACACGACACTCTTCAGTAGGCAGAAACTGACCAGCAAACTTAGACAACTTGTTGAATTCTGCGGCATATTGTTCCACTGTCCGGCTCCCTTGCTTCAACTGCATGAATTCATTCTCCTTCGCTTGACGAACGGCTGATGGAAGGTACTGGACTTCAAAAGCTTTGCGGAACGTGGCCCAAGAGATCGGCGCGGTGGTGTTGTCCGGTCGGATCGCTCGCTTGCGCACGGCCCACCAGTCGTGCGTGTTCAACCGTAGTTGAAGTTGTGCGCAGGCGACTTGCTTCGATTCATCAATGCCGAGAAGCTCGAAATGATCTTCCAGCTCTTCCAACCAGCCGATTGCCATGGGAGGACCCTCGGTACTGCTGAAGGAAGTGCGGCACGCCTTCTTGAATTCTGACACTTCAAAGTTGTACTTTTTCAGTGTCGTTGGTTGACGCTCGGGCTCCGCCGTGTCGACTTCAATGTGTTGGATCGTCGGCCGGTGGCAGTAGGTGCGGTGACGGTAGGCGCAGTCGCAGAATTTCCGTTGGCCGCCATTGTTTGGACGATCTGCTGCAGGGTATCCAGCTGCTTTTGTTGAAGTTTCGCGTGCGCGTCGAAGCGAGCTTCGAATTGGGCCCGTCGTTCCTCTACCTGTTGATGCTGGTTCTCGGACTGGTTTCGCTGTGCCTCCATCATGCGCAGCATCCTTTCGATGGTATCGTTGGAAGGTCCGGCCCGCGAACGATGCGAACTACTAGAGCCGCTAGTAGCGCTATGTTCTTGCTCGGCCGTGGGCTCCGTCACTTCTGCGATACGAAGGCAAACGTATCAGTCACAAATTATTACGGACTCATTGCATGGAACAACTTATCTCATCGATGCGAGGTCAAAGGTTTGGAACTCTAGACGCAAGGCCAAAGGATGTAAAGCCGTGCTCTGATACCATTATGTCACGCCCCGATTCCGTAGAATCGATAGTCGTCCCCCGGGCGTGATGCCGTGCGAACCTAAATTGCGATCGCACAAGGCACATTCATAAGGCTATCCGAAACACAACATCAAGTTAGAGTACGCAGAAAAATTGATTGACATATTTGAAATAGAAGTAGACTTTTTCATTGATAATAAAACTTCATTTACATTGACTTCATTACATTCATTGCCGCGCGGGCTACAACATGACTCGACTTACAAAACGAACGCCGATGAGATAGTCGTTCCATACATTACATCCCTTTTTACAAGCAAAAATAGTTACACTTTCCACCTGCGATCGAGGGAAGCCGATTTGCCATCTTTTCTTTTGGACTGAGTGCGGGTCTTCTTCAAAAGGAATCCAGAAACAAGCCTTCACAAGCGGACGAGGCTTCAAAAGTGTCCACGCCGCCTTGAGATTTTAAGCGGCACGTCCTTCGTAGTTTGGGGTACTTGCGTGGAGAGCGAGGATCAGTACATTACACTTTGTACTGGTGCGTGGCTATTTAAGTTCCAAGCTCTCATTTGGTTGAAGAGTTTATATGACTTAATGTATGAATGTTTCTAACCATCCTAATGGATTTCAACAAGCATATGACAAGCAATGAAATTTACGTCAAAACTTACCCGCGGCGGACCGCGCCGCGCCTTATGAAACTTACCATGTTCTTCCCTGTCAATTGTTAACATTTTTCATATCAAGTGCAAACAGTACGTGTGATTGGTCACTGGCATCACAAGCCATCCTGGACGTATAGCTTTGTTAATCGAGATCCTTTCAACGCAAGTAGCTAGCTCCGTTGCAAGTCCCCGCTTAACCTGTGCTGAAACCTTATGCACGACTATACCCTGTTTCCTCCTAGGCCGAAACGGTCCCGTGGCCTCGGGTTGCCGCTCGAGGAAACTATCGCCTTGTCGACAAGTTGTCCATACGCGCCTTATGAAACTTACCATGTTCTTCCCTGTCAATTGTTAACATTTTTCATATCAAGTGCAAACAGTACGTGTGATTGGTCACTGGCATCACAAGCCATCCTGGACGTATAGCTTTGTTAATCGAGATCCTTTCAACGCAAGTAGCTAGCTCCGTTGCAAGTCCCCGCTTAACCTGTGCTGAAACCTTATGCACGACTATACCCTGTTTCCTCCTAGGCCGAAACGGTCCCGTGGCCTCGGGTTGCCGCTCGAGGAAACTATCGCCTTGTCGACAAGTTGTCCATAACCGTGTGAAGACATATTTTTTCCTTTTTAGTTATTAAGACATAGCCTACATTCTCTTTGAAAACTTAATCCTTTTTCCGTGTTCGTGCCTCTGCATTTATCCTTTCATTCGCAACAACACTATCGATTTTGCCTAAGAAGAGGGTCGAGAAGAGAAGGGTCAGCCACTCACCTTGAGTTTACTTCGGCGAGAGAACTTGTTGGTCGCGCTAGACGTCGCCTACGCGATTACCTGAAATCGCACAAGCAACCGATTAGAACACTGCATTATTCAAGGAGTTCGATAGGAAATGTGAGTTCGAAATGCAAGCCATGAAAACCATCGAAAACATTCACGAAAACGCATTCAGAAAACAAAGCTGTCACGCCCCAGAACCAGAATACTGGAGAGCGGAGGCAGACATAGCCAGCTACGTATATTGAAATGGAAACCACCTCGATATACGGTCACGGCTGTCTAGATATATGAGGGTTTACTACAAGCCAACAGTCTCTTATGGTCATGGACAAGCCTAATGTCTCAATCTCAAGTAAGTAAGTAAGGTCGCAAGATGTATGATCATTAAATATACAATAATAAGGCGTCCCAAATATTACATATTCAGCTGATCATGAAGCTAGTCGTACAAAATGCGGGGACTAGCAAGAGTTAAGTCATACATGATCAACCCTAGGATTTGTTAATCATGTTTACAGCCCGTAGGCAGACAGTAAGTAAAGTGCATCGAGCTAACAGGTGCTCGTCGGCTAAACGTCTCAAAAGAATAGTTTTACAATAGAGTGAGCGAAACAAAATAGAAAACCCACTCGTAGCCCGGGTTCCTTCTAGTCGCCACCATTGGGCTGGAAGCTTGGTAGATCCTCGGAAGCTGCTCCGAAATCTGGCCACACAAAACCAGCTGGGTCAACCCCAGAAAGAGCAAGTGCCACAAGGAGGCCACGAAATAAGAACAAAAGCCAGCAATCAGCACAAGAAAACTAATATTAACACTAGAATTTATGAAAACATGTCAGGATGATATACGACGAGATAACCATGGAACTATTCTGATAGCCAGGTTACAACCCGTAAACCAAACAAGGACCAGGGTTGTAACCTTTCATCTGAACAGAACTTGGTTTCCCACCATTTATCGACAAGATAATAATGCAATAAATCAAGACATGGAGCAATCTTGTACTGGATCAAGACATGGCTAAACTGGTTATACCTCATTCAATCAATCACGGCCAAGCAGATACTACGGCTTACTACTTTAACTAACTAGGGTTATCACAGGTCTAATTACTAACAAAATGCAGTGAGATTGTTCCACAGCCACAAGCCCTGCAGACCATCCAGGTTACCCAGGTCGAAAATTAGGGGTTGAATTCTGGTGGGTACATCGCCCGGGAGACAAATGTACCCTTAGGTGACTTAGAGGGTGCAACACGCAACGGTGTGCTGGAAATGTGTCCTACTCGTCGGCAGGCTACAGATCCCAAGAGCGCCCAGGTAACGGGATTGCCTGTAGCTGTGTCATCTCTTCATGACTATTGTGTTATTCTAGTTATTAACCTTAATCCATTTTAGTAGGTGCTTCTGACCGTGGTACTCAGGAGTCCCATCCTAGACATGATGCAAGACAGGACAAGTGGATTTAACAAGCAAGCAAGAAAGAACCACCCACGGTGTCAAGGCAGGTCAAGTTAAGTTATCAAGATAAATCATGTCAGGGTACTTGTCAGGAGTGCGCCACGACGGGCCACTATCATGTCAGGTTGGTCATGTCAGGAGTGCACCACTACGGGTCACTGTCGTGCTATGCTAGTTTCTTGTCATACCATGCCATGTACAATAGTCATTCCAAACATATTAAGTAAAATCAAGTCCATGACAAAAGGCGTAAGGATATAAAATGGGCGTAAAATATCTAATGAAATATCAATATACAGGGCTATAGAAAAGCCAAGCTTAAAGAAATAAGGCCAAAACTCCAAGAGCCAATGGGTTAAGCAAGGGGTTCAGGGTGCAGCGTACGCACAAGACACGCACGCAGGAGAGCTGCATACGTGAAAAGTCACGCACGCAGGAGAGCTGCATACGTGAAAAGTCACGCACGTAGGAGAGCTGCATACGTGAAAAGTCACGCACACAGGAGAGCGGCGTACGCGAAAAGTCACGCACGCCAGAGAGCTGCGTACGTGCAAAAGCACGCAAGCAGAGAGCTGCGTACGCGTAAAAACACGCACGCAGGGGAGCTGCGTACGCGTAAAAACACGCACGCAGAGGAAAGGGTCTTCTTCTCCATGGCTGAGAAGAAGCTCTCATGGCTCCCAAAACTTCAAAACCTCATAACTTGGCCATCCGAACTCCAAATCCAGATTTCCAAAGTTCCAACCGGGGTGGAATTGAACTCTCTTCCACATGGAAACATCAAAACCCATAAAAATCCAACCTAAATAGATCAAAACCATGCAAAATCGAAAATAGGGAAAACCTAGATCTAGAACAATGGAGACTCCAAATCACAAAATGCTAAGTTCTAATGTTGATCACCATGTCCTAATCTAGCAAATGAACAAATAAAAGAGGGTTCTCATGTGGTGGCAAGGTGCACTTGCCTATGGGTTGGGTGTTGTTGTGTGGAGGAAGAAGAAGAAGAAGAAATTAATGGAGGTTGTAATGAAGAGAGAGAGTGTTAGGTGGGGATTATAAAGAGGGTGGGTTGTGGTGGAATGAAGGTGGAGCATAGGCTAAGGTGTTCCAATACACATTAAACCAAACCAAACCAACCCAAACCAATTAAAACCGAACCGTGCCAAAATCCGAAATACGAGAAATATCGAAATTCCACAAGTTAAGAAAAAATAAAAATACATGCCAAAATCCAGATACAAGTATAAATACGAAATACTGGAAATACGGGAAATGAGGGTGACAAAAGCCAAAACCAACGCAAGCGGCGTGAAAAGCAGAGCAACGGGAGGTCTCTCCCGACTCAGCCGCAGAGTCAAATCCTCGAGGCGCAACCCGCTGAATATGGGACTTGGTTCCGAAGAAGACATTCCATAACGAGGAATGGATCTTAATTCAACCGTTCCCGTTCGATCGACTCGGTCGATCCCGACCTATCGGTCCTGACCGAATCGATAGCGACAGTGTTCCTTTCTCGCGCACCCCGTGGACAGTGTACGGGGCACGATGTAGGGACGGGGCACTACACCTTTAAATCCTGGGATGCTGGTTAACCATGATATAGTCACTGCCATGCTATTTGTGGACACTTCTTCTTGGAGACTATTGTACTCGAGCCATAGCTGAAAGGCAGGACCTACTTGCAAAACTACAAATTATTTAGATCAAAGTAGAAGTCGAGATGACCCCTTCCGCTGTAGGATTCATGCAAAAGGGCAGGCCGTAATGTACAAACTAGAATGGGGCAAAATAACTGGTCAACAATGGACATACTAATATGATTGCTCTCCTCTTGTGAACTCTCTAGACTTTGATGGGGTGCCAAGCGATGCTCTTATGAGAACCTCATGTAAGAATGTCATTTGGGTCTAACTCGCCGATCCATCTCCATGAACTGGTTTGGGTCTGGTCTGAACGGGTTTGAACTTAAACAATTAATCTTATATTCCCTTGAATAAACGGGCCGGGTCCAAGTCTAGGGTGTCGATCTGTTGGACCCAATTTGACCTATTTATAAAAGAGAAAAAAAACCCTAAATCTCATAATATTCTACTATCTCATAACACAACGTCGTCTCCTTTTTCTTCTTTATCTTCTAACTCTCTTTATCTTTTCATTTTTTAACTCTAATCTAGACCTCTCTTTTTCATATTCTTCCTCTCTTCTTATAACCCAAATCTATATCCTCCAACTTTTCTTGCATAAATGCTCATCTTTTCTTGCACAACCACCTCCTTGTACCGTTGTGTTTTACGACGTCCGTGCTCCAAGCAAAATCATCTCATCAACATCTACTCGAGACTGACTGCGTCTCCATCGCCATTATTGGTCACAAAATTTAGGGTTATGGTTTAAACGGGTCAAATTGATCCACTATTTTTATCACGATTTAACCTAAACGGTTATATGTAAATAGGTCGGGTTTGGGTGTCTGATTTGACTTGATTGCTACCCCTAACATCATTTTGATACTCCACACTTGGAACATTCGTTTGTTCCCCCTAGTACGACGCACGATGGTTGGAGGTTATCCCAACTTAGAATTAGAAGTAAGGTATGCCTGATCGGTTAAGGGTGTCAATTTGGCCCGACATAGCCATCCGCCTTCTTCGGGGTTTTGGTAAGGTATAAAGGGGTTGACACTAATAAACCGTTCAATAAACGGGACACTAATTGAGGGTGGTAACCCTTTGATCCTTTTTGACCCCCATTTATCCAGGGAGTCATTTGATCCAGCCTAGTTACACACGCGACCTGACGTGATCTATTTTCATTCCTAAGCTAATGAAACTTAACCCCAGGCCTAATTTTCTCATTCTCATTTCACGTCAACATACCATTGTTCTTTCTCTCTTCTTCACCTCCTCTGCTTATTCTTACACCCTCCCCTATACCTCCCACTCTACCCGCGCTCTCGTGCCTGCTATGACCTCCTCCTATGTACAACTGCTTGAATCATCAACGAATGCTCTATCGCTGATCGCCAGTGTCTGCTTTCATTTGTAGAATACTAACTACTAAACGGGTTAAACGAGTTGGGTCAGTTTGACCCTTTTTTCACGGGTTTGGTTTATTTCCAACCTAACTAGGACAAACATAAACTGTCCGGCTTTGTGTTAGCCTAAATGGGTTGACCCAAAATAATCCGTAGTGAACCTGACCCACCCGATTTATATATAGCAATGATCTAGCAAGTTTCTTTAAAATAGGACAAAATTGCTAAAGAGCCGAATCCCTAGTTGTTTAGAACCACACATATTCACTTGAGACATAAGGGAGACCACATACCGAGATATGCAAGAGCCCCGTAACTATGATAATGAAGACATGACTGACCTACTAGAGTATTCTCAAACTATCTTACCATAATGCCATTCAGAAACACTTCAAATGTCACTCTCTAATGCACCTCTCCTCTTACTTTGAAGGTTGTCGCCAGCACCTTGTGCTAGGGTTGGTTAGTACTTCTTTGAGCAACCAAATGTCTATTCACATTGTACATTTTAGGCATCCAAGAAAGAAAGATCATAGCCCATCTAATTACCATGAAACGGAGGAGGAATGAGTCCATGAGGGAATATATTGGCCACTTTATGCCAGAGGTAGCTATTTCTTTGATTAATTGGCTTATGAAGTGGTTCTGAGCAAATTAAGACCGTCAAAGTGAAGCATTGGGATATATACTCTCATGACTCATGTAAGTAGGTATCTCTCTTACCCAAAGTTGTAAACCACTTATTCCCGGTCTTGTGTATATATATGTGCACGCACACATGCATATATAAGGACACGCAAGCAGAAGCCATGTATATCTGTGTATATGTATGTGTGTGTATGAGAGAGCATGGTTCCTAGCACTTCGGACCCTTCCTATGAGTATCGGTTTTGGCAGTTTCAGTGGTTTCAAATTGGTCAGTTTTGGTAGTTTAGGATCGCTGTCGGCCGATACTGCAAATCTCTAGTCACTGTGAGCACATATTTGTAGGTTCCAAATTTCCTGTTCAGTTATTCCTAGTTTTGTAGATAACTTTCAAAGACACTTTTGCACGTCTGGTGTTATATAAGCAAAAGGATAAGTCGATAAAATGGCATTAGTGAATGTGAATAGATTTCTAGCACCATCGAGTGTACTGCATACAATTTTGTTTAGACCTTAAAAGTAATCGATTTTGTTTAAACCTTAAAAGTAATAAATTTAACGATCATTGATTATTTTATTATGAATCAAATTACTAAAATTTAATATCCGTAAATCACTAATACCATAACAAGTAAAGTTGATGGATTGGATAAGAAGATGATCAGGTATACCTTATTGTGTCTTGACTCTGTATTCGAGATACTGTTATTGTGTTACATGAGATATGTATCAAAATACCTATTTATGCATAAAGTATAGCATTTTAAGTGTCCAGTCTGTACCATAATTGAAGCCTGCATGTCATGCTTAAGATCTTGATGCACAACACAACAAATACTCTTTAATCGGCAGAATATGTTACTACAGACTCGCTTGCAAGCAATTATTGTTTTGAGTTTTGTCTGGTATTTCTATACCTGAGTGATCCAAGTGAGAACTCAAACCGGTGTCATATATATAAACTTTTGTACATCTTCTACTGTTGTTTTCTCATACCGGTTGGGCGTCCCAGTGCCACGAAGCTGCCGCTTATGTAGTGTAGCGTCTGGAGAGGGTCAAGATGTACGTAACCTTACTCCCATATATATATATATATATATAGAGAGAGAGAGAGAGAGAGAGAGAGAGAGAGAGAGAGAGAGAGAGTGTTTCCGTCACTCGGACCTTGCATCCTCCGGGATGCAAGCTGCAAGCCTTACCAACACCCACTTTTTCATACCATTACTTGAAAAATTATCTATATATCTTTCAGTTTTTAAATTGTGACGGTGATTTATTAGATCTGTCTCTTGTTATTCAAAATCCTCTGAAACTTCCAGCGCAAACATTCTCATTTGGAAGAGCTAAACATGTCCCAAATCAAGATTTTCTGTTTTTTGTAGCATGATTTACTTGTTATCTCAAGATGCTTGATAGTCATACTAAGAAATTAAGAACTCATTTGATGTTTCAAACATCTATTGTACCTTTACCAAGTGGAAAGCAAAATCTCCTTGATATTGCAGATACCACATTCTCTCTCTGGATCAAATGACTCCTAAGTGAGGGTTGCACCCTCTCCCGTTTGGTGTGGTTTATTGGCGTATTTGTCTTTATTCATGTGGTCATAGGAGTTCTGATAATTTATGTTTCTTAATCAGTCTATTTTTACCATTATGGTATCTCGTTCTGAATTTTTTTTTTTGTTCAGTTTGTGAGCAGGCATATACAATGGCGCAGAACTTGGATCCAAGCAGTGAGGGTAGAGGCGTGCTTCAGTTTAAGACTGGTTTAATGTCTGTCATCAAGGTATTTGTTGCATTTTACTTCATTTAAGACTGGTTTAATGTTTGTCACAAAAATAAAATCTTTGTCAAACATCTATTTTTTTTTCCTGCATAGGATCACTCTCTCTCTCTCTCTCTCTCTGTCTCTCTTTCTCACTTGTGTATTACATTTTACAGCAAAAGCTTGCTAAGAAAGATGGATCCGCAATTGATCGGCAACATGATATTGAACGCTTGTGGAAATTTTATCTAGGTTATAAGAAGCGGCATCGTGTTGATGATATCCAAAAGGAGCATCAGAGGCTAATGGAATCAGGGACCTTCAGTGCAAACCTGGGCGAGTATGTATTTGTTCAGAATTTGCTTCCTTCATTTGGTTAGATTTGGTTCTATAGACATTTCTTACTCAGCTAAAGAAATATCCTAATATTATTCTATATATTGAAGAAAACTTCACGAGTCGTATTTTTGCATTCTTCTTTCTTGTTCTACATCGTCTTTTCCTTTATTGTTAAAAAAGATACTCTCAAAATACATAGATATTCCTGACTGCAAGTGATCATGGCAGCATTCATTTCTACATCCCTTTTACTCTTTAGGGCTACCTTTTGCTATCTTTGTTCCTCTGTGGCAAAAGGAAACTCGGCAACTACAACTCTATACTAATATAACAGCTACTTAGTAGAATATTGAAATTCCACAATGTACTATAGGAAGGAATTGATGACTAGGAGTAGAACATTTAAAATAAACAATAAGTTATTAAATGTTTGTATAATAAATGTTGGAATCGTGGATAGAATTCAAAAAAAAAAAATTGAAAATTACTATCAGATTTATAAATAATAGTGGCATGTTTAAGCTATAAGACTTCCAGAGTTATTGGTTAATAAGTAAAGTTAGCATGAAAAATTAGCCATGTGGAGTCCATAGATAAGTAAAAAGAAAGCGGTGTCTAGATAGTCGAAACCCCAAGGTTTTCGGGTGGACAAATTTCGGGATTGTTGTTGCAAGTTCATATAGGTGGGGTGCATTTGCATGCATTTTTGTACCCCTTGCTATCCAAAAGCTCAAAATTGAGGCTAAGACCAGAATGGCAATATCCCCCTCAATTGTTGTCCTTGCCACTAGCATGGAAATTAAGAATTGGAAGAAACCACAACTTGCTTAATGTGAGATACATGCTCATACATGCATTATGTGTCCTGTGACTGCCGGTGGATTTATTGTGAGAATTGTGTGATGATATGACATGGAGCTCCTGGATTGAAGCAGCAGCCAGGAAAGGATGCCAAGTGGTTCACAGTGTTCGTGTGTGAACACATTGTGTGTGGATTACTTGTATTTACGGGCCACTGTAATTCTTTATCTATCATAGTTAGGCTTATATTTTCATTTGTTTTATACATATGTGACTGGTTTCTTATTTTTGTAATTATTAAATTCCAGTTCTTTATGTATGTAGTCAATGCAATACTGCTTTGTTTCTGGGTCTAGGATTGAAGCAAGATCTGTAGAAATGAAGAAAGTGGGTGCGACCCTAAGAGCCTTAATCGATGTTCTGGAGGTACTCGTAAGGGATTCAAGCTTTGAGGGACTGGGTAAACTTATAATGGAAGAGGTAAATATCCGTCATCTCTGGTGCACATTTAATTCATGGAGGTAGATGGTTTTATACATTGTGTATATTTATTTAGTACCAATCATTTCTATAATGCATCTTTAAGTGAAGTATAAGAAAATATTCGGGCTGGACATGAGTTTGTCCAGCACGCTTTCAGAGGTATCTTGTTCAGTTCCTTTTGTTTGGCCGAAAGACATTACCGCCTAGCATCTCGATGTCTTAAGCCTGTCACTTTCTATTGCAGTGAAGTGGACCTTATTTCTAAGCAACCTATATGTTCTCATTTTGTTTCAGGTGAAGAAGGTTAAAAAATCTGATGCAACACTTGGAGGGGAATTTACGCCATACAATATTGTACCACTTGATGCGCCGTCCTTATCCAATGTTATTGGTTTATTTCCTGAAGTATGTTTTCCTCGTTACAAATCTATTGCCATTCAATTTAATCTTATATCTTGGGTGAAAAATAACAACCTGGAGGATATAGATGATATTCTCAGGTAGCAGGGCGACATTTTGGTTATTTCTTTTTAGCATTTTGGTTATGGAGTAAGGTGCTTGGCATTATATCTTAGCTTATTCCAATGTGAATTCCCTTTTTTGACACGTGTTCTTGACAACTAATGTCCTTTCCATTCTGTCAATGGTTCATGCCAGAAACATATTTTAAGTCTGTTTTTCCTGCAGGTGAGAGCTGCAATATCTGCGATTGTGCACACCTCAGAGTTCTCTCGCCTTCCTTCTGATTTTGAAGTTTCTCAGCTGAAGACCTTGGATATGTTTGACCTTTTGGAGTTTGTTTTTGGTTTTCAGGTTCGTTTCTCTTTCATACTATTTTTTTTCTGATTTGCTACTTTCTTTGGTTATTTAAATAGCCATTTTGTTTTGAGATATTATCTAGTTAGATTGTGTGTTCTCGCTCTCTAGTGCGCTCGCCCTTTTGCATAGTAATGTTTTTTCGTTTGTTTTCAGGTTCTTATTTCTCTCGATACCGTATGAGATATATAGGCTTAGAATTACTTTGCTCGTCTTTTGGACATATTGCAACTTTGTTTCGAGATATTTATCTAGTTAGTGTTGGTCTCTCTCTCTCTCCTCCCTCTCCCCTTTTACATAATTTTGTCTGATGTCCAATAAATTTCTGCATTTGGAACTTGACTTGTTCCTGTTTCTAATTGCTTTGGCTGCATTTGCAGTGATTATTGATTTGGCATTGTTCCAAAGGTGCCACTCACACAACTTATGTGATTGAGCCAGTAAAGCGTTGCCTGTTTTCTTATAAACCATGTTTCAAGGAATTTGTTGGATTTATTCTCTCGGTTTATCCTTTTTGTCATATTTAATGTTTTATACAATTGCAGGATAACTCCTTTGCGCTGTCATTTGATTCTTCTGTATAACTATCAAAAAGCCAGCTTTAAGTAGTTTACTTTAGTGAAGTAAACTCCACATGTATATGCTTTGCATATTCTTTTTTTTTCTTTTTTCCAAAGAGTCTATTTATGCTTATATATATCTTTTTTGCTTATATATTGTTGTAAAGTACTCTTTGAGATCTATATGCATGTATTTGTCAGATTCGAGAAATATCCTCTTTCTGAAACTTTTATAATGGAAACATTAAGGTTCTTGTATTGGAATTTTTCCTCAAAACTTTCTTTTGATTTCTTCCCTCCTATATGTCGTCAGAGTTACATTTGCTTACTTACATCTTTTCTTTTTCAAATTAAGTATTACATAGGTGTTTAATATATTGTAAATTTTGTTATGTGCAATGGTTTCACCAGATGCCTTAACATGAATTTCAAAATACTTGAATGCATCCATTATTGACATGGAGGTATTACTTGTTTATGTGCAATGCAGCCATTTTTCTTACGGATCTCAGCAACCATATGATACTGGAATTTTTGTCAATGTGCATAACTCTCGTCTATTTGATGCTGTTGGTCGTTATTATTTTTCTTTGGTACATCTTTCTAGTTGTGTACTGGTTTTTAATCCCAACAATTTCCGCAGCCAACTCCAACAATATAACTGTATTTCTGATCCCAACATTGTCCCTGTCTACCTCTAATAACTCAATGTTTGAAAGATGATTGATGCGGGACAACATTTGATTTTAAATTTTAGCCACTAAACTGGTGTGTTTGTGCTCAATTGAATAAGGCTTAAACATAAGGGTTCGAGTCGCTTGTGAATAATATATAGGAGTAGAAATTAACTTCGTAGAACAACAAAAATCACAAAAAATCACTTCCTAAATTCAGATCACCAACTCCGGATATAGTTCTAAATTTAATATCAGGGGAAAGCAAACGAAAGGCACATGTTTATTTGTAGAATACAAAATCTCTCTTTGTGGGCAACAATAATGATTGATACTACGGCAAATAATGAGTGGGTGTAGGGTTACTTGTCACGTGGCTTCAGAAGCCGTGAAGAGACTCGTTTGTTGCGGGATCCGACGAAGAGTTATTGTAGCGACAGTTCTAAGTATTGAGCACTTCTATGAATTCCCCATTTCGATGTTGGTCCAGAATTATCGGGCTACATCGCTCATTTTCATCTTGGCAAAGCAGGCTTATTATCGGGCTACGTCGATCAATTTCATCCTGGCAAACCAGACTCTCTCCGTCTCTGACATGTGGAACCTCCAAAATAGTCATCCAAATGTTGAGTCTAGTCAATAAAGGCCCTGGGGTCAAGTTTTTCATCGTAAGTAGAACATTCGACTTTCACACTTCTAGGGGGTCGGTCATATTGCTCATGACAAGGTTGGTTCTTGATAAGGCGGGAGGGACTCTATAGGCTCGATCATTGTACCCACGTGCTTGCCTTGGTTGGTAGTAGTTTTGCTCAGGAAACGTTGGCAGGTGTCATGACACACGCTCAGATTAGGTGTGGTTCCGCCTTGCGTGTTCTAACTCATGGTGAGCTTGAGCGATCCTAAGGTCTGGTGCATGATAGACTCGAGCACTCTAGTTCTGAGGTTGGTAGGTGAGGTTTTACCTCTTGTAGTGGTCATCCTGATCATCTACTGGACCATGATTCTCAAGTGGAGCCATGTGAACATTCCCACGAACTCCAAGTGGTCAATGTGGAGGCTCATCTGTATACCTCAGGAGAACTTGGGACTTGCCTTTGTTCCGGTCATGTGATTCATAGGGCCCATGGTGACTATCCTGTGCAGCGTTGGCATGAGTACTTGCATCATCGTTAGGCGAGTTCGGGGACCTATAATGTGAATTTTCAATCCTTCCTAAACGATCGTTCAGACTGTCATTGGAAGCTTGGGAACGTTGCTCTAGGTTTTCTAAACGGACACATATGTCATCAAACATAAACTTAAGCTCGGGAACCATGTCAACAATAGAAATGTGCCGATGGATTGCTACCGCTACTCTCGTGGGCATGCAAATGAAAACTATGCTAAATGCAATTTTTTTAAAATTATATTAGTTGTTGGAAGTTAAGTGATGATGACACAATGAAAACAAATTCAACAAGCACGAAATATGATAAAAATGAACCAACTGCAATCCTAGACTACATGGACGAATTGAGAATATGCAAGAACAGACAACTTGGCTCTAATACCAAAAATGATGCGAGGTAACATTTGATTTTAAATTTCTCTAAATTACAACTTAATACCCTCAACTGTTCGAGTTTTTCAACTTGATACCCTCAACTTTGATATGCATCAACTTTATACGCCGAAAAAATAAAGACCAAATTATCCTTATCTTTCTCAACCCATCCCCACACCTCGTTGCTGCCCTCCTTCCCCCTCCCAGCTGATCCCCTCCCCCCCCGGCCCCCATCAGGCTACTCCGCCCCTGGCTGCACCACCTCGCCCCCCCTCTCTCTTCGCCCGCTAGTGCTATCGTCGCCGTTGCACGCGGAGAGGGGGGGGGGGGTGGAGCGTCGGGTGGGGGTTGGTGGTAGGGTCAGCCGCAGGGGAAGGGGGAGGGGTGGAGGAAGGTGGGGCAGCCGCGTGGTGTGGGGGGTGGCCGCGGGCTGGAGGGTGGGGGTGGGGGCGAGGGGCGGGGGGGAGGGGGCTGTGGGGGTGGGGGTTAGAGGGGGAAGAGGGGACAATTGTCTTTTTTTAATTTTTAGGTATCAAGTTAAAAATATTAGTTGAATGAGAGTATTAAGTTAGTACCTATAAAAGTTGATGGTATCAAGTTGAAAAACTCAAATAGTTGAGGGTATTAAGTTATAATTTAGCCTTTAAATTTCAGCTACTTAAGTGATGCCTTTGTGCTTAATTAAATAAGGCGTCAACTAAAATTAAACAGAAGGGTTCGAGTCGCTTGAGAATAATACATAGGACAGTGTTCTAAAAATCGGGCTAGGTGGCCGCCTACTGCCGCATTGAAAACCTCCAAACCAGTCCTCCTAGGCGCATGTTCGGGCCTGTTTTTTGCTCTAGGCGGGCCTGTTCGGCCCTAGGCGGCGAAAAATTTAAAAAAATTTCAAAAATTTGAAACTTGAAATTTCAGAAATTTAAAATTTGAAATTTCAGTTTTGAAAATTCAAAAAATATTAAAAAAATTTAGATTTAAAGAAAAAAATCAAAAAAAATAAAATCAAAATTTTAAATAAAATTTTTTTAAAAAAATCTTTTTTTTTAAATTTCCAAAAAGATTCAAAAAATTTTAAAATTCAAAATACAAAATTTCGAAAAAAATATTCCTGTGTGGCGGCCTAGGCGCTAGTCGTCCCTTTGGTGCACCGAATCCGCCTATCGAAATTTGTAACACTGATATAGGAGTAGAAACTTGGTGGCAAAACGATAGGTCACAAAAAATACACTTCCTAAATTCATATTACCAAATTCTGCATAAAGTTCTAAATTTGATATTAGTGGAAAGCAAAAGGAAGACACATGTTTTATTTGTAGAATGCAGAATCTCTCTTTGTAGGCAACAATAACAATGGATAATACAATAAATAATGAGAGGGTGTGGGGTTATGCATCACGTGGAATGTCAACTCGGATCGATGCTTCGGAAGCCAGAAAGAGGCTCTTGGTTGCGGGATCTGACGAAGAGTTTATTGTTGCGACGGTACCCTAGTGGTGGTACTAGGGCGGTACTTTAGTAGCTCCTCCTACTTTTGAGAAATTAGGGTTCGGTATCACACCTAGCCCGATGAGTCGATCTTTTACCAAATCCTTGGATGAGTCGGGTATCACACTCAACTTAAAATTAACTACCTCAACATTTAAGTCAATTCAAATCTGAATTTTATTCTTAATCATTTAATAATTCAAAACAACTACATTGGATCTATTAAATAAACTCTACATCACTAGCTCAACACTAACTTTCAAACGTAGGATTGAAAACAACTAAACAACTCATAATAAAGTGCTAAAAATGAAATACTAAGCCCAAACAAATGGGCAAACCAAAAGTACTGATGCAAAAATAAAATACTCAATACCACAGGTGCATGTGTCTCTCCTTGTGGAATCTCCTGCGCTCATAATTAGGGGTGTAAACGGATTGGACATTCCCGGGCAGCCCTGTGTTCGAGCTCGGACCATTATTAGAATCAGACGGACATGAATCCGGCTCGGTTAAATTCGGACAAAAAATTTTTATGTTCAGACCCGTCCGATACTTTTGGATCATGCCCGTGTCCGGTTCGAAAATTTTGGAACAAGGTCGAAGGGCCCGACCTCGTCGTTGCGGAACTTGCCGTCGACAGTGAGATCCGGGAACGGTATGCGACATACAGCAGGGAGGAAGCTGTGGATGGAAGAGAGAGACGTCAGATATGTAAGCAACGTGCAGCAGAGGGCAAGAAGGAGCCGCAGGTGGAAGAAAGAGAAGGAGATGATTGCTTTCTTATCTCTATTTTTCTCTCTTACTTCCTCTATACTTTTTTTTTGTGAAAGGGTGTTCTCATCATTCTCATCGATAGAGGAGGGGGGGGGGGGACAATTAATTTGTGTGTAGGATTTGTCCCGAGGAATCACGGGGAGGGGGAGAACCGAGGAGGCGAGGATTTAATGAAATATGGAAGTAGCAGCGTTTATGCTCACCAACAGCCTATACATGTGGTGGGGAACAGAGGAGTCAAGGTACATGGGGTGGGGAACCTAGGAGCCAAGGAGCTTTGCATTTCAAGAGGCTCATGGTTTCCAGGTGGTGTATGTGTGTTGAAGTAGCAACATTTTCATTTTTTTCTCACTGTTAGAAATTTGCATCGGGCGCGAGCTCTTAATTTTAATCTTTTCGGTCTTAATTAAAAATTTCGGACCGGACATGTATATGACCGAGTCTGAGTCCGAATTCTAAACGAACCCAGAAAATTGTTCAAGTTCTGTTCGTTAATTAGATCGGACGGTCCACGGTCAAACTAGTTATCTAGCTAGACTCGTACGGACGACGGACTCTCCTGTCCATTTTACAGCTCTACTCATAATATCTCACTGGAGGAGCACATGAGGGCTCTATGATGTCCCCATCAATGATCCTGTTCTCTAATTTGGATTATCATTGTAAGTTCGGGCAAGTAATCTATGTTCATTTTGTTAAGTGCCATTCCCACTTCAAACTCTTATCATTATATTTCTGAGCAAGTAATCTGGTACTAGTGCCTGCTGAAATTATCTGACAACCCTGTCTGGTATCAACACCATGTAATCCGATTATATTTCATTTATTCAATGACCAAGTCCATATTAGCCTGAGTTATCTGATGACTATAACCTTGATACTTCTTTATCCTTTAAGTAGCATTCATTGCCTGATATGTGGCATTCTACCATTTAACATACAAATCGTACCCTGATTTAGAAGTATAATAGTTTTGACTACCATTTAACATACAAATCGTACCCTGACTTAGAAGTATAATAGTTTTGACTTTTGAGTAATATCAAGTTTCTGCTGCAATAATGCCTGTCAATCAATCTATAATTACCTATTGCTCCGACATCAGGATTGATAAGGCTACACTTACACTATAATATATACCACGAGACTATAATGTATGATTCCAGACCACATTGTATGACATAAGAAGTGTTGCATAAACCAATTTCTGGGGCTCTCAAGTCATATTGCACTTCACTAGAACATCTTGGCCATATCACTGAAAAAATATAGTTGCATAATTTGCTTGGCTCCAACAAGTGGTTAGGCTAAATATGTAATGGCAAGGGTGTACACCCCAAATCAAATCTCACCTGTCCCTAACCAGGTTATCCCAATTTGGTCGCTAGTAGCGACAGGGCTTCTAAATTACAATCCATAGGTGCTGAATATTAAGTGTAAATTGTTTTGTACATGTTGATACATTTTTTTGGGGGTCTGATCCTACTTCCCCCCCCCCCCTTCTTCTAAAGAGAACGGCCTTTTATGCTTACAATTTTCACGAGACACATTCTTTATTTTACTTATCCATTTATATCTAGATTTATGTATTTTGAAATGTAATAGTATCAATCTTCTCTATAGCCGTTATATGCAATTGGGGTGGGGAGTGATTCTTTTAAAAACTTGCTTAGCTTTTGGTATGTATGGCGTTTAAGGAGTTTGTATACTTGCCTTTCTCATCGTTATAAATTTGATGGAAAATAATACAAGTGTTTGCAATTATTATATTACACCAGGCTTAGTTCATTACAATATTTCCTTGATCATTCTTGTGTAAAATGGTTTGATTATACTCTTTTCTTACTTATTGGTATCTTATTTCTGTCTAATACCTTTAAATTTGTTTCATGACAGAAGGATAACGTTCGTAACCAGCGAGAAAATGTGGTTCTCTCTATAGCAAATGCTCAGGCTCGACTTGGCTTGCCTGATGAAGCAGAACCGGTGAGTAGTATCTCACAAATTTACTCAAAGACGGGTATTTGTAAATTTCTCTTCTACCTATCTACGAACATAATATCCTCCAAGAAAGCTTCTTATAAAGACAAGTTAAATGAAGCATATTACTGGTTCTGATTTTAGTAGTTTCCTTTGGAATGTGGATTTTAGCTATGACAAGCAACATATGACAAGACATACAGGGGTGATCTATTTGAAATTACGTAATCTTTTCACAAACTTAGACTAGCTGAAATTTTGTTGTAAAGCAATGATTGATAAAAAAATATAGTTGATCACCATCTTAACTACGCGGACTAATAAGCTACTTAATCATCTTAATTATACTTCGACTAATGATGGTAATTTTAAACGGGCTGAATCATTATCTTTGTTACTTAAGAGTATGTATAACCTCAGCAGTTGCTCGTAGCTACCCATGAATAATCATACCTCATATATTTATTCAAACTCTTACGTTAAAAAGGATTGTTATGAACAGAAAATTGATGAGAAGGCAATCACTGAAGTTTTTCTGAAAGTGTTGAGTAACTACATCAAATGGTGTAAATATTTGGGTGTACGAGTTGCATGGAACAGGTACAACATATACAATACTTCTAGGAAATATTTTACATTATGATTAACAGGTGGAAACATACTTTGCAGCTTGGAAGCTATTAATCGAAACAGAAAGCTTATTATGATTTCTTTATACTTTCTAATTTGGGGTGAAGCTGCCAATGTTCGTTTTCTTCCTGAGTGCATTTGCTACATATTTCACCATGTAAGTGTTTTTTCAATATTTATTCCAAGCATGCATCCTGAAATGTTTATATTTACACTGATGTACACGATCATGTGCTCACACACACTTACCCTTCTAGACATGTACACAGTACATAATACGTGCATCACTACATATATAATATTATCTTATGTACATAATACATGGATCTATACAAAATACTATTAACTTGTGTACAGGTATGGGAAAGTTTCTGCAGGTCTGGATGTTTTAACACGGGAAGTCTATACAAATAATACATCTTGCCCAACACGATAAAGATTGGGATCACATACTATATATGACTATGTCTATATTGGTAGTATCTTACGATACATAAGGCATATATTTTATGATAAACTATACGTATCTTAGAATACGATATGGTATACTACCATTTGTCTATGTTGGTAGTAACTTACATTACACGGGACATATATTTTACGATACACAGATACATATCTTACACTTCGATATGGTATACTACCATTTCGTTACGTACTGGTTTATCGGGTACATAAATATATGCTAATAGGTAGTATCGATTTTTTTTCTTTGGGCTATGTAACGTATACTCAGGGGCGGATCTAGCCATAAGGTGGGGTGGGCTGGAGCCCACCCCATTTTTTTACTCTTTTTTTTCTTTATGTTTTTGAATTTTTGAACTTTTTTTGGTATGGGTAGCCCACCCTAGTTCATTGTAGCCCACCCCAGTTTGAGTTTCTGGATCCGCCCCTGCGTATACTTAAAATATGAATTCTGGAACTAGATAGACCTGTAAAGATAGAACAGATAAAAAATTATGAGAATTATACTAAATCATGTTCCCATATGGATTTAGAAGCATAGACCCAAACTCGTAGAGTTACTTATTATATGATACCGATTTGGTACGTAATACCAGATACGATACACAAGCAAATCAGTACACAATACATATATATTTAAGATATACGTAGGCACATCAAATAGTTGCAAATTATTTTTGTTGGCTATGCTTTTAAATTGTGTAAGTTGTATCATGCAGATGGCGAAGGAATTGGATGCGATCTTGGACCAACCTGAAGCTGTTCAAGCAAGGAGCTGCACTGATAGTAATGGTGTTGTGTCGTATCTGCAACAAATTATTACGCCTATTTATGATACTATGTCAGCGGTAGGTTCATCTTCTATCAATTTAAAGATGAATGGTACCATCTTGTGTACGCATTTCATACTAACTTTAGGGCACAATTTTGTTTGCTGTCTTTAAAATGCTTACAAAGTATTGATAATGATTGACAACTTTTGGGTTGTATGTGGACAAACTTCTTGATTTTCCCTTCCAATGTTTTTTTTCTCATTTAGAAATTACATTCTCAGTTCTTCGAGAATATTTGCCTATTTAGCACTAGGTCTGTGAGGGGGTGGGTGTCAGCCTTGTTGAGAATTACATTTCAAACAGCTTCATGCACAAGTTTTTAAGTAGGGTGTCAAACACACTTCTATGCATTACAATGCTTAAATATCTTTTTATTGTGCATACACCGGGATAAGAAAACACAACAACCAAAGTATAATATTTTTGGCCTTTCATTTCATATGAACATTATAATCTAGTTGTAATTGTTGAGATTTGGTTTTATTAGGCCCCTAATCCCAATACATATAGAGTATAATAGCTAAAATATGTGACATCACTAAAACTATGTAGAAATGGTAAAATAAACTAAAGAAGAAATAGACTATGGCTCTTTTTTACACCCCCTCGCAAGCTAGATCGTAGATGTCAAGCAAATCCAACTTGGAGAGAAGGTAAAAACAAAGGGCGTCCGGGCAAGGGAGACCTTTGGCGAGGATATCGACTAACTGTGAGGAAGGGCTACAGAGGAAGTACATGGTGTAGACGAACTTGCTGAAACTTGACCTTGTCCTAAAGGAAATGGCAAGCAACTTAAATATGCTCTGTGCACTGGTGTCAGACGAAGTCATCACTAGATAGCAGCTTTGTTATCACAATAGCGAGGCTGGAGACAGTGAGTAAAGCACAAAGATCAACTAGAAGACTTTTCAGCTAGATGGTCTTGGAAACCCCATTGCGCATCGAACGATAATTGGTCTAAATAGAAAATCGGGCAAGTATAGACTGTTTCTTTCTAGGTTGTGTGATGAGGTTGCCATTAGAATTACCGCTGGCACATGTACTACTAGATTAATAGGACAATCAATAGAGAAGTCCCTAACATGGCGACATCTTCAAGTATTGGAGAACTCACTCGACAACGTGAGGATGAGAGACCCTAGGAGAGCGCATGTACTGGCTGACTGTAGCAACGACAAAGAAAATATCTGGCCGAGCTATAATCAAGTAGATGATTTTGTCGACAAAGTGAATGATACATGCTAGAAGTAGAGAGAGGTGGTTCAGAAGAGGAGCTAACGGAGAACAGAAGCACATTATTACCCATAGCAGCGTTGGCTTCTCTACAACCTAGGACCTCAGTTTCTTCCAAGAGATCTAACGGAGAACAGAGGCGCATTATTACCCATAGCAGTTTCGGCTGATCTACAACCTAGGACCTCAGTTTCTTCCTAGAGATCTATCAATAATTTGATGAGAGGAGTTGTTATGACCCACAACCTCAATACCAACAAATATTGAAATGACCTGCGTCTTTAGTATGAAGTTGCTGAAAAGATGGGCTTTAACTTTGAATATTACATTGGAGTCATTGTCAATGATAATGATGTCGTTGAACTGGACAAGGAGAATGACCATTCCTTAGGTTCGACAATGGATGAACAAAGATGAGTCAACAACACTTCGGGAGAATTCAATCTGTGGAACAATGTGGCTACACTTGTTAAACTATGTTCAAGGAGAGTGCATAAGGCTATAAATAGATTTTCAGAGATAAAAAATGAGGTGTATTCTCACTCTCCTATAATCTGGAGGCTGTAGCATGTTGTCACGTCCTACTCCCAGAATACGGCGAGCCGAGTACGTAACACCATTCCCATGCTATGCGACATATGAATACTCCATTATCCATATTCGTGATTGTCGTCCGTAAGGTTCTAGGATAGGTTATCACAGGTCGTAATCTTGCATAATAAAATCAATATTAATCTAAAAAGGTACAGTCTAAGCTATAAATAGGGAAATTGACTACTCTACCCAGTACAACAATTAACCCAAATAAAATGTTATATATAATATAAATGTATACTTGTATTGACAATAAAGAGAGTCTGATTCCAACATAATTGCCTTCAAAAGCAAAATCTTGTTCTTGTTCTCCAGCTTCTTTTCAACGTGCCATAGCGGTTACTTGGAAGTATGTCTACAAATCTAGTGAACAAAACTAGGTCGTCAGACGACATGCAAGCCCTCAGTCAAGGACGAGAAAAATAAAATAACTAAGGAGAACCTCTGAGATGATCGGATTCTTGAAACTCCAAAGTAAACGAACTGATAAATTGATTCAGAGGGATTGTAGTGTTAACTTAAAATATGACTCTGACTATATCCTATTCTAGTGAATTCCTCAGTGTTCTTACTACGACTAAATCTTAATAATTTATAAATAACAATTACGATCACAACAACCTAAATTCACTATCAGAATCGCAGGCAATTGTCTATATGATGCAAATACAATTTGGAGAGCAACTTTTGAATAACCACAACAACTAGTTTTTCGGCAATAATTCCGTGACCAGGGATCAGGCTGTGGCAGGGTTGGTACGGTGCTTAGATTCCGGCCCTCACATCGTGAGAAAATGAGCATCAATTACCCTAATCGATATTTTAATCGAATTAGATAGGAAATATCATAACCCTAATCGATCTTTTAATCGAGGTAGGTAGGAAAAGGATAGTGAGGTAAGCCTCACACACTCAATTCGCAAGGCCTTACGAAAGAGCTAACTACTAATAAGCTTTTGTTGTTATTATACTGCGGAAGTTCGTAGGTGGTATTAAAGTTGTTCTTCTCCGCCCAATGCTCTCTAACTATTTTCTACAATCAACTTACTCTATTATCTTGCTTTATACTGCTCTGTGTACCATGTCCGTTTTGATATGCAAATGAAAATCTAAGATACAAAAGTGTATCTTGTATATTTCACAGGAATCAAGTATAAGGAAATCTCAAAGTTCATATATCCAATATTTTCAGGATAATCTCATGAATGCAAGAATATCAATTAGGAGTACAATCCTTCCAATATCCAATATGGCAATGAGCAGATTTTATTTAGAGATTAAAGTTATGCTTGACACATGTAAACTGTTAGAGATAGAAAAATATCTGTTATGGGAACCTTTTTTAATGTCAAGCTGATGAAGTGACCATCTGGGGTTGACAACCAAGAAAAGGACTCTTGACTGTGTTCAACTTGGCGACATGGTAGCATGTCTCCTCTAAGTCCATCCCATAACGCTGGGTAAAGCCTTTTGTAACTAGACGATCTTTCAGGCGCTCATCAATACGGTCAGGATTGTGCTTGACAATAGACACCCATCTGCAACCAAATTGTGAGTGCCCCTTGGGTAGAGTAACAAAGTCTCGTGTGTGATTGGACTAAAGATATTTCTCTTCTCATCCATACAACACACCAACCGGGATGCTCAGGGACCTCTGAACAGATAAATAATTTTTCGAAGTAATACAAATCTAAGACAAGGAGCTAACAAACACGCACAACGAATAGGTCGATGGTAAATCATGAAGTGAGTCAGAGAATACGTTGTACATGAGCGTGGCTTCTTACTTACTACAATGGGTCGACCATTAGGCTCGTCCAACTATGGTGGAAAATCAACAGATGGTGCATTAGATTATCGAACCATGGGATCCAACGCCTTCCCCATATTGAAGAGTCTATGAATGATTTAGTCACGGACGAATTGTGAAATAGCGGATCCTGACTCCATGAGTCCATCTAATGATTGATATTACATTTTTGTGATGGCCTATGTTGTAGAGATTTCTTATTTGAATCCATCGTCGGTTATCTTTGCTGCTTTAGAGGAAGTTGTTGATTATATTATTATTTGCCACATTGCTAGTTACTAGTTTCCTTATAACTGATCCTGATAATCTCCTTTCCCATACTTTTTCCTTGTATATTGAATAGTCTCAACAGACTAGACTAACCTTTGACTTCATAGTTATTTCGGGCTATTAAGTATTTTTGTGTGTGGTCTACCTTTAACTTCGTTCTCATTAGTATTAAGCTTTTGCATATGTTAGATATACTTTATCCCTGAGAAGTCGCTGCTGCTGATGTGTAATTTTTGTCGAGGCTTCTTTTTTCGCATTAGCATAAATTTGGTGGATTATCTTTTCTACTCTTACAAAATTTTCTTGCACCACCCTACAATGTTATCTTTTCTACTCTGCGTAATATATACATGGTTTCAAGTGTAACTGCATATGAGCTGGTACTTGTAGTTCACATCACTTTAAATAAGATATGAAGGCTTCATTCTTTCCTAAATACCGTATATTTTCAGGAAGTTTCTAGGAACAATAATGGGAAAGCTGCGCACTCGGCATGGCGCAATTATGACGATTTCAATGAATATTTCTGGTCTGTGTCCTCCCGTTTCATCTTTGTTGGTGTTGATATTTATTTCTTTGTTTATTTTTATAGGAAATTCTTATCTGTGGTGAACCTATAGGTCTCCTTCATGTTTCGAGTTGAGCTGGCCTCCTAAAAAGGAGTCCCCATTTCTGCTGAAACCGAGGAAATGGAAGAGAGTAAGTTATCAGATGATATGTCTACCTTATTTATCCCGAAACATATGGGTGCATTTATTGAATAATTTTGTGCTACAGCTCAACTTAAAACTGTTCTTGTTAGTGAAGCTACAGGTAGCTTTGTGTGTACCATTTTATTTGGACGAGAAAATTGAATAAAGATTAAAACAACCCATTTAAATTGGTGGTAGTTAATAGGTTTTCAGCCAAGGTTACATCTGCTTCTACCTTCAGCCTATATAACGGCCGTAATTCATCTTTACTTTTCTGTATTCCTACGACTAGTATACACAGCTTTTTTTTAGCTTCTAAACCAAATATTTGCAGATTTTGTGCTGAAAATTCTGTTCAGTCGTTCTTCTTCAACATGGTACGGGACCGGACTTGACCTGACTGGTTCAAGACATGGCAGCCAATGTAGAAGTATTGTTAGTGCGAGAAGTATGGTCAAGGAACAAGTAGTTCGCACTGTCCACTTGAGAATTCTTTACCTGATACATACATAGTTCACTGTTCTATCACTGGACATGCTAGTCACCAGTTTCGAGTCAGGTTTGCTTGATGGTTAAATTATAATTGGTCATTTCTTGAGTATAAACTGGGTAGGGGTGGGGTGGGATTATTGTGAAGATAAAGAGGAGATTTGTAAAATATTACTACAACTTAAAGAAATCTTACAGTTCGGACACGGTATCAAGGTTATCCTGTGGAGTCCAAAGTCATGATGATCTAGGTTTTACGAGTTTATTTTTGTTCTTTGCCTCTCTTAACCATTGTTTTGTTTCTCACAGTTTCGTCTTGGTTCTCTAGTGTTATCATTGTGTATCTTCCTTTCTTGTGATTGTTCTTCGTGGTATCACTGTTGTTGTTTTTCTTTTTCTTTCTTTTTTTAAGAATAGGCCTTCTAGCTTTATTACTACTACATTTTTTACTACCCAATGTATCGCTTTGTTCTTATGTTCTTTGGTTAAATCTATTTTTGTTTTTTAACCCATGGCACCATGCATCTTTTCGCCCCCTTCTTCACAGATAACAAAATACACAAGCTTTTTTTTGCCTTTCGTTTGGGAATATCCATTCTCTGTTTGGGTTTTGGTATCCCTGTGGATTTGATAGTTCAGTTATTTTGATTTATGTTCTTGGTTGAATTCAATCTAGGGTTTTCTTCTTTTTGTCCAGTTTTTTTTTGTTGTTGTTGTGCAGTGGGCCTCATTTATGTCAGTTTCCATCCCTTTGTGGGATTAGGTATTATCTTTTCCATGTGGGATTCAATCATATATCAATTTCAGTATCCAAGTCGCATATTGTCAGTTTTTTGTTATCTGGTGGGATTCGTTCCTATGTTGGTTTTGTTTCCTCGTAGGATTCGGTTAAGACCTTTGTTTTCCAGTGGAATAAAATATTGGTTCTGTTTTCTTATTGGTATTATAAGTTGGTTTATAGATTTTGCTTTATTTTCTGTTGGGTTTCAGTTATTTCTATCTTATGGCTGTTCAACAGTCTTTCTTTTTTGTTTCTTTTCCTTTTCCATCTGGGAGTTGGTTTGACTTTTGAGTATCATTTTCCCGTGATAACTAATTTTCTGGGGTTTTCCACCTCCTTTTTTCTTTAGAAAAAGGCTGCTACACTTTGTATTCTTTTGAAGGTTGATCTCGTGGAGTCAAGTTTACACATGCGTCTGTTACAGTGTTACTGTACATGTGTCAGCTGGAGATGTAAAAAAATTTCGTTGATAAAGCTCGACTTTGTTCATTTTGTGTTTTTTCAATAGTTATGTTCTTCCAACAAGTTATGGTTTCAAGGCGTTCATGAAAACTTTAAGGTGTCCCGTTTGAAGTAGTGTGAGGATGTTTATGATATTTGTTCTAGTTTGTAGTAGTTGTAGCCATTTGGGCAGTGGCGGCGTCTTCTGTGAGTCATTAACGTATCAAGTATCAAGTTTTTGGGGTTTTATGGTACAAATGTGGGGAGGATGGGATAAGTAGTTTTGGCCTCAGATTATCTAGTCATTTGGTTTTGACTTTGTTATTTTATTTATTGTTATGTAGCAAACTAGCTTGCTTGCTATATATGCACCAGCTTGAGATGCAGTGTTGATGTCTTCTTGTAAGGAGCATGAAGTGTCCAGTTGAGAACTCGAGAACTCGAGAACTCCCAGTTCTGTTTTATTCAGTTGCTTGGTGTCACGCCCCGCTCCCGTAGGAGCGATCGTCCTCGCTAAGGCGTGATGCCGCACGAGACTAGATTGCGCTCGTGCAAGGCGGGTTCCATAACGGCCGATTTCAGCGGCTGCGACGGGGTCGTCGCACAGAAGTCCCAAGCAGAGACATTGAATAATAGCAACGGAAATTAGAACGAAACACAAGTTATTCAAAGAAGCTCTTTATTGATATTGAAACAAAGGTTACAATGGGGCGCAAGGCCAAGATTACAAGTCTCTCGAGCTCACTCAAGCTCACAGTACAAGTCACTCAGCTCTCTCTCATCTCTCAATACATGTCTTGAGCCAGTGGATGCTTTGGAAGGCGACGTCCATACATTATGTCCCGTATAAGTCTTGACTCCATGCGGCCGCACGCTTCGAATCGCCAAGGAACTCCGTGCCTCGACTCATCCAAGCGAGCTCCGCGCCACGAGCTTCTACCTGTGCCTGCACATGAAAACTATGTAGGTGTCAGTACTCAACTGTACTGGTGGAATGAGCTCCTCGCCCACCCATACAAAACCGACACGTTCATTTTCTTTTGTTCAACATACTCCCCTTTTTTGATTGTCTTTCTACTCTTGTCTTACGATTATTTTAGGACCGACGCCTTGGCCTATACTGTGTCTCTAGACCATCCCGTGCTTGCAACATCAACGTTGACCTATCAAGTCGTGTTTGCCTTACGGCTTAAAATCAGAGACGCAACTACGTGAGGCTCCATTTCCGTGTGACCGTGCTACAAACCCTTAATGAGGCCGTGCCTCGCAACTCAGTGAGACTTAACCATATCGCCGCCTCGCGGCCCTTGCTACTTTGATCATCAACTGACCCAATCGAGACTTGTGAACTTAGTGTCACTTGACCAACTTGCCTTGCGGCGATTCCTGACTTAAACTCGAACAACTCAACCCAACTTTTGCAACTCACATGTCAACACTTGATACTCGACGCCACATCTCGTGCTGAAATACGACGCCTATGTTGAAACCCAATCTTAGGCCCAAACTTTGTGTTCTAACTGCACACACCTTCAACTCGACTCAATCCAAAGGCATACACGCCGATAGCCGCTAATTGTCGACATCTATATGAACTTGGCCACTAGCATCACAAGCTATCCTGAGACGTATAGCTTGGTTAAATCGGGGACCTTTCAACGCAAGTAGCTAGCTCCGTTGCAAGTCCCCGCTTTAACCCGTCCTAAAACCTTATGCACGACTATACCCTGTTTCCTCCTAGGCCGAGTCGGTCCCATGGCCCAGGGTTGCCGCTCGAGGAAACTTCGCCCTTGTCGACAAGTTGTCCATGACCATGCAAGACTCGACACAAACTGACGTCTCACACAGTCATCCTTCTTTCAGTGTTACCCTCTCTTTCAAAACCATGTTCAAGACTTCTATCCTTGAGATCCCTCGACGACCCACGGTCGCGAGCCTTCTCCCTTGATGCCATATCCTTTTACTCAACTTAAGAATAACCATTTGATAGCCCTTTTTCTAAACTCGACTTGAAATCCACCGTAGCTTGTGCCTTAAACATTAAGTCCGTGCATCGTGCCTTAAGCCAAACGTGTTCTACGCAACACTCCTGTCCAAGTCGACGGACCTTGAGATCGTGGGACTACTTAACTTTGACAAACCGCGAGAGAGCGGGACGGTACTTGTAACGTCTTAGATCGACCGGCATAACTTTGCCTACTTAACTTCGCAACGACTCGACGAGCAAAGGCTACGTCAAGCCTCGCATTGATGGAACGTGCCGTGCACGCGTTTAATCTTTGAACGACCAAGTCATTTGGGTGCCTAGACTTACGCCAGCAGCCGTGCGACGCACTTAACTCATGGGGCGGGTCAAGGCTATGCTAAGCCTTTGGACGATGGGACCGTGCATGCTTTATGAAGCATTCTTGCGGGCGACGCCTATGACTTAGGCTAATTCACAGTTTTGTGTCGAAGACCAACTTTCCTTCTCCTAAGCCACGGGACGAAGGACCGAGTGTCATTTTCAAAGCCACCGTGCACCAACTCTAAGCCGACCGTTGGACCTTTCCATATTCTAACTCAATTCGACCCGTCGGGATTATTCCCTTTAGCTATGTGGATTCGTCTCTTTTATTATCAAGCCTACTTGTGCAAGTTGAAAACATACGATTTATTATGTGAAGGCTAAGATGAGGCAAGTTCACTGAAACTACTCCACCTGAGCGAGCGGTCGCCTCGACCGAGCGATGTCTTCGAGCAGCCGTTGCAAGGCTAAGTTCGAATGCCGTCGGCGTTTCGATTCCTCCGATTGACTGAGCGGGACGGGGCACTACACTTGGTATTACCATTGTATACACTGGTCTTCTCTGTGAGATCTCTCTCAAATGAAAGTGATTTTTGCTCCTCAACGCTCGTCTTCTTTTTCTTTCCTGTCCCTAAAAATCAAAATTTTGGAGAATAAGTAGGAATGATATGTCAAAGCGAATTTTATAGAAGTTAGTGATTTGTGAAGAAAACTACATTGAAAATCTCTCAATGGTTTAAAACCTAGGACAACGCAAATGGACTTGCAATTCTTCCGAAACTAGAAAACCTAGCCTTCAGCTAAATCTACTTTACAAACACACTTTAAAATAACTAATATAACATTGTATAAACCTACGAGGAATTACTTAAAGCTGAAGGAAACTTGACCTACAGACTGCCCTGAAAATTCTTTTTGGGGTCAACCCGGCCGCTTCTATGAGAAAGGCGGCACAAAGGAGGCTCGAGGGATTGTTAAGGAAGGCGGCAAAGGCCCCTGAAGGGGGGAAGCTAAAGGCGATTTTTGTCCACACCCCCCCCCCCCCCCCCCCCCCCCCCCCCTCCTCTTCCTCTTTCTCGGGGCCTTTCGAGAACAAGGCGTACTAGTTCTTGAGAGTGAAGACTAAATAACCTACTAAAGGTAGCGTCCTTGGGGCTTATTTTGAAAGGCCAACTGCAACTCGAAAAGAGCTAAAGGGCTTAGCCAACTCAACTATTATGTTTATGGCTCTCCGCTCTCGGTCGACTGCAATACACTAGAATGGATGGAAGGACTACTTGATACTTGCAGAGTTTTTCCTTCTTTTTTTGAGTCTGCTGTGCTGTTTTTCTTATGGCATTTGTGGGCTTGTTCTGAAGATTGCTTCTGGCCGATAAATGTAGTATGTACCGATCATTGAAGTAATGCTCTAGTGTTGTACTTGGTTTATTAGGGCAGAGAAGTAACTCTAGGTTATTATGAGCTTAAGGGTAGTTGTTTCAACAGTTAATTGCCATTATATATTCAATGAAGTGATGGCCAAATATGAAAATGAATTGCTATTAGGATTTCCAACAAATGCTTGGTTACTTTTGTGTCATGCATATAGTTCCTCTTAGTTCATGTTGTCCTACAAGATTACAACTTGTGTTCTGATTAATTGAGCTTCTCTGGGAGGTCATGATCTGTAACTAGTGATGTGACGTTGTTCAATACATGAATTCTTTGCATTTATTTTTAAATTGTATATAATCCTTTGTTTCTGGCAGACAGGGAAAAGTAGCTTTGTTGAGCACCGGACCTTCTTGCACTTGTACCGGAGCTTTCATCGTCTATGGATTTTCCTGTTTTTAATGTTCCAGGTTTAGCATCAACACCTTATTGAGGTGGTTTCTTTATATTCATACGGATTATCTTCCAATTTGAATTTGATATTATTCTTAATGTAATTATGCAGGGGCTGACTATTATAGCTTTTCATAAAGGAAATATTAACTTGAATACCTTTAAAGTCTTGCTTAGTGTTGGGCCAGCCTTCGCTATTCTGAACTTTTTGGAGAGTATGCTTCTCTTTCATAGCTTTTCCCCCTCAACCCAGTCTCACTATAGCTCTCAATGTGCTTTTTATTCCTCTGGATGTAACCAACCTCTTATGTTTTCTCGTCTTTGTAGGCTGCTTGGATGTTCTACTCATGTTTGGCGCTTACACCACAGCTAGAGGATTTGCTATATCAAGACAGTTTATTAGATTTTCTTGGTTTGGCATTGGTTCAGCATGTATAATGTATCTTTACATGTAAGTATTCTAGTTACTGAGAATTGAAGCTAAATTTACGTCCATATGCATGCCTACTCATCAAGGTTGATCTTATCTTATTTTTCCAGAAAGGTTTTGGAAGAAAGACATAATAGGAACTCAGATTCATTTTATTTCCGCATATACATACTTGTTTTGGGTGGTTATGCGGCTGTCCGCATAGGCTTTGCTCTATTAACAAAGATTCCCGCCTGCCACACTCTCTCAGATTTATCTGATCGGTGGCGTTTCTTTCAATTTTTCAAGTGGATTTACGAGGTATATTTGTTTGGCCTTTCCAATTGCAGGTTAACTAGAGCTTTTAGTATCTTCTATATACTCATGTTTGTTCCTCTACCATTTTGCTATTACTCTTGGTAACCTTTAGGAGCGATATTTTGTCGGGCGGGGTCTTTATGAAAAGACAAGTGATTATGTCAGGTGAGCTAAATTTTTTGAGTATTGGTTTCCTTCTTTGCTATTCTGTTTACTTTTCCCCCTCTGTAATCCTTGAAAAGACAGACATACAATGCACACAGTAACAGGCATGGAGACAACCACGCCTGCACACCCATATGTAGATATACCAACTCCGAGTTTGCTGTTGTTACTAATGTCTATGTTCACTGATGATCTCAATCCGGGATAAAGGAAGGTTACATTAGATATCCAACCACAGGCATAAAACTTCGTCATATCTCTATGAAACTCCTTGCACAATACTCCTTTTCAGATCTCCACGAGATGAATCTATATAATATACATATTGGTATATTGCAACCTGATTATGGTGTCAAGTACACTATAGTCTTTAAGGTATACAAAAGGAAGTCACGATGGAAGTAGCTAGTGCAGGTGAGTAGGATATGATTAGCTACTTGGAATATATAATGCTAATTTGAAAAATTAATTAGTAGATACAATGATTAAGAGAAAATCAATATAATTTATTTGCAAAAATTAAGTGGGTTTGTGAAGCATCTAGGGAAATTGAATATCCTGTATTCAAAAACTGGTATGGAAGTAGAGGAAGACAAAAAATGAGGAAGGGATACATGTGGATAAAATATTAAAAGAGAGGATTTTAGATGTAAAAAACTGGATGTAGGATATTGTTGATTAAGTTTGGAGGGGAATATGTGATATGTTATTAGTGCATTAGCACCTCAAATATGTTTACGTGAAGGTATTAGAAGAGAATTTCTATCACTCATGGAAAGTTTGATTCTATAAACACATGGATAGTTCTATATAAACAATTGGGTTAGCTCAAGATGTAGGAACTGAGCTGATGATATTCCTATTGAGGTCTGGACTATGGAAATGTTTGAGAGACGAAAGGATAAATATGGGTACCTAAGCTATTGAACCAAAATCTAAAGACTAGAAAATATGACTGAAGAAGTGAGTAGCAATACTTATTTATAAAAATAAGAGAAATAGATAATGTATTACTAACTACTAACTATATGGGAATGGAGCTTATGTCTCTGAATGAAACTTTGGAAGAGAGTAACTGAGATAATTAAGAACCAAGTAACCCGGAGGATTAATTTGGTTTATGCTGTGGATATCTACTATGAATGCTATTTTTCTGCTATGCACATTAATTGACAAATTTAGATAGAAGACGAGAGACTTCATATATTTTTGTTGATTTAGAAAAGACTTATGATAATGTTCCCAGAGAAATTATGTGGCTGGATTGTGGAAAAGAAATATGTTTGATGATGGACTTGCAACTACTATGAGGCCAAGTTTGACGATGGACTTTTTTATCTTCTAGTATTTAGGATTAGCCAATAAGTTCACTCACATATTTGTCTCTATTTCTCATTACAGTAGACTTACATCAAGGAATGACACTGAATTCTTATCTTCTTTTCACTAGCTATGGATGAACTTAGTACGTGCATTTTGGCTAAGGTTCCATACTTCCATGGTATATGTAACTATGTTCTTAATTCTTTACTGATGATAGTTGGTTAATCAATGATATTAGAAAAATGTTAGTTCTCTTAAATCAAAACTTTTTAGAAGTGTTGGAATATAAAGGGTTTAAATTTAGTGAGGGAAACACTAAGAACGTGGAATCTTGGTTCTTGAAACATTGAAGAAGTGAAGAGTGATCCTTAGACAAGAGATATAAAGAGCGAAACTTATTTCTTTATGATTGAAGTGGTGCGTGGTGCGATCTGGAGTGTTTTGTGATCTTAAGATATCAATTAAAGGATTTTGACTTGGAATGTTCTTCCTCAACAATGAGATCTATCGCTTCACTAAATTTAATGGGTAGAATGTAATGGTCAAATTCTGATAATCTCGAAAGACACATTTATGGAAAGCTTGCTTGTAGCTATATATGAAGCAAACAACCTAATGTTATACAACTTAGAAATTTAGTAGTTTATATTCGCCAAAGGGCCTATTTTGTTGGTATATTGGTGCAAAAAATTATATAGTTATTTGTATTTACCCACACCCACCCATTACTAAACACTAAATGTGTGTGTGGTGGTGTGTGGGTGGGGGGGGGGGGTGTTAATACTAATAAAATTAAAAGTGGGGTGGGGGGGGGTTGGGTTGGGTAATAGAGTTTGGAATAGTAAATTGGGGGTTGGGGGGGTGGGGTGGGTGGGGGGTGTAAATACAAATAACTCTTCTTTTTTATTAGTACTTGTTCATTGGTTTCTATCTTAGTTTTGTTTGTTTCTATTTGCATCTTCTTTAGTATTTTGCTTTTTTATCCTCTTAGTCTGCGTCCCTTTCTCAAGCTGTTCCTCTTGCTTGTTTACATTTACTAGGAATGTTTAAACACTTACGGGGTTATTTTTGTCAAGCTGATTAGCTAGATGTAAAACTTTGTCTCATTTTTTAAATCTCCTTTACCTCCTTATTCTGACATAATTTTGATGGCAAAAATCATTGTTTTGTTATCCACTTACCCAACCTCCTAATGTTTTTCTACTTGTTCTGATGTAGTTGGCAGTTGTATATACCCAGAAGATATCCTTCTCTTCTCACAGTTTTTTTTTTATTTTCATCAGATATGTCCTGTTCTGGTTGGTGATATTTGCCTGCAAATTTACTTTTGCCTATTTTCTTCAGGTAACACTTTTTCAACAACCGTTTTTCTATAGATGTTTCTAATCTTGTCATTTGCACCTTATTTTTCGATTTTCTCTATATAGTTTTATAACTTAAATGTTCATGACTGTTCAACTGAGACTTCTTTCCATTATTCTTCACTCAGGTTAGACCACTAGTAGATCCAACCAATGTAATTGTAGAACTACATAATTTGCAGTATTCTTGGCATGATCTTGTTTCAAAGGGTAAGCACTTTCCCTGAGTTCTTGTTTGATTTTTGTCAAATTTTCTATTATTTTTCTGGTTTTTGGCATTTGTTAGCTAAAACATCTTAGTTTTGTTAAAACATCTTAGTTTTGTTATATGGTCAAGGTGGGAATAGCCTTACCCTACTCAGAAGACCTTCCTCTTTGGTTTCTGACTTTCTGTCTTTTATATGAAATACGAAATATATACCAGTTGTTCTTGCATCATCCTTACATTTTTTTTACATGTGCCTTCTGTTGCAGTTGTCTAATCTGCGTTCTGTTGTTCTTAGCATGCATTTTCTCTAACCCTTGACAAACTGCTATTTTATTTCCTAGAAAATATTCTGCATGGTTTGAGTTGAACCACCTGACTTAAACAGCTTTAGCAACATCAATAGTGTCATGTTATCAAGGATCTAAACGGTGGTAGGCGGGTGTGCGGTGGAGAGGGTCTACCTACTGTTTTTTGCGTAATATTGCATATTTTATGGGTATTTTATGTATAACTAGTTGTAGAACGAAGATTTATGGAGTTTTAGTCTTGTAAAAGTGAACCATAGGTTCATAATGCTTGTAATTTTTTTTACCAAAACATCTAGTCAGGTATTGTATTGCTCTGCCTAGGCGTCCGCCTACGCTGCCTCACCTCCGCCTATGCAGCCAAACCTCCGTTGGCCGCCTACTCCACCACAAACGGCTAAAGCGGTGCGGAGAGCGGCCGCCTAGCATCTAGGCGCCGCCTAGGCTTCCGCCTCGACCGCCATTAAGAACACTTCATTTTATAGTTTAACTTTGAATTCATATGATTTTTACTATGTAAATGTACTTGTATATTGGTAACATAGCAATTATGGAGTGTCTATAAGTGTTCTAATATGACATTAGGATACTAGAATATAAGAGCATTTGTTTTTTGCTTATTGATGCACTCTCTTTTCGTCCTAGACTTGATGGTTTGGGGAAATAGGTCCTCTTTTTTTGTGTGTGTGTGTTTGTGGGGGGGGGGGGGGGGGGGGGGGGGGGGGGGGGGGCTTCTTGTTTGGGGAAATAGGTCCTGTTTTGAACCAACTTCTTGTTATGATTTGGATTTAAGGCGAGTTCTCATTAACTTCTAAGGAGATCCTTTGGATGGGCTTCGGCCCTGCTTTTGTCTTTTGGGCATTGTGTGTGTGGATGGATATCGTAAAAGTTCTCATGGCTATCTAAGCAATGAAAAAAAAACTAAATTTTTTCCATGAGTCCTAGAATATTAGATCACCCACAAGAGAACAGGGAGATTACCTCCGATCAAGTTTGATTGGGTGTAGCTCCCTGAATACCTAGAATAATACTTTCATTTTGTTCACATCGAAGTTAGAACAACTTGGAATTCCTGACCTCATCTGCCACCCTCTCTAGATTCTCTTGTGGTATAAAACCCTAAAATAAGTTGCAGACAGTAACCATAGAGACGATTCTATATATAGGAGATTATATTCCCATATTAGGAATCGTTGTTAGGTAGTGTTTAATTAATTAATTAAATGCTACTTTACAATTAACCTAATTAATTCCAGGAAGGGATTATTTTTAATATCTTATGTTATGCAAAGAAGTCCCTAATAAATTACAAATTATACCAATCTTCATAGATATGCGACTCATCAAGTTCGCGTCAGGTTGGTTCACATGCACAAAATAGAACCAATTTTGTTAACTGCTTACATAGTTAATTCAATATCCCTACTGCATCAATCTGGATCATCTAAACACCATAAGTGACACCTAGCATTATGTCATAACTCCCGAATTGACTCATAACTCACATGCAATTAGTTCCTCTTATTCATCAATGCTTTAGATTAATTCTATGTCAAGCTTAGTAAAATGTGGAACCCGAAGAATCAATATGTTTCATCCAGATCCGTTTGAATATTATCTAATGAAAATTAGAAACCATGTTGTAACATTCATTCTTTCTCGGTTGAGTAGGTCAACTCAATGGTTACGTGAAACTACCGGAAGGCATTTGATTCCCTTTACTGAAGTGACATGTCCTATATTCTACAGCTCACATGTGTTTGTATGAAGACAAACATATCCAATATCCATTTATTTATAATTCTATTAACAAGACTAATTAGTGGCATTACAATTAAAGGTCGAGCGTACAAGACAAGTGTCATTTCTCAAGTATAAGAAACTTGTACACTGGAATCTAGGTTGCCAACTCGCGATATGTATCGTCTCTCGTGTATCAAATTGCTTCCGTATTGTATCGTGTATGGTATGATACAGTAACTCTAGGAGTTCAGGTCTATACTCCTAAATCCATATAGGAACGTAATTTAATATAATTTTATCATTTTTTTTAAAATTTTGTTTCATCTTTATAGGTCGATCTAATTCCTGAAACCAGATTCTTAAGTATATATTACATGAATCAAGCAAAAAAGAAAGACCGATACCACCTGTCAGCCTATATGTATCGTATCAAATCTACTGACATTTTTATGCCCCTAGGAACCTTTTCAGTTAATCACTTCAAATGTGCAATTCAATATCACAGTGTTATCATCATTACACTTTAAAATTTTGATTTGACAGTTGCAACCAATGACTTTATCATAATAAATCAACAACAATGAATTTATGGTAAAATGCCATCAAGGAAATAGATCATTATTTGATACTTTGAACCATGTCTACAAAATGTGATCCACAATACAAATGGGTTGGCTTATTGGGCATAACACTAAATATCTTGTCAAAGCGTCTAGGCTGATGTCAGATAATCCACATTACGGAGTAATGGGTTATCATTCTGTAATGGTCTTACAAATTTATTCATATAACTTGGTGATTCTGCAATAGTGTATTTAGTGTATTTTAGCCATTAAAGTTTCAATTGTCTATGCTGATTTTGGCAGATTTCTGATGTTAAATTCTATTTATCGTGTTTCAGTGTGACTGGCTTCCAGTCTTCTGAAAACCATCTTGTTAGCGGATGAAACCTTTGTATTATTTCATATGAATATTTTCTGTCTTAATTCACTTGCAGCAACGTTGTTGCATTTGTTTACCTCTTCCTATATAGTTACTCCATAAGTAAGATATTATTATTCTACTACCTTGCAAATTTGTTGTAAGAAAAAGATGCACAATCCATTATTAACATTCTTCTCACTCTTGCAGGCAATAGGAATGCTCTGACTCTGTTGAGCCTATGGGCACCTGTTTTTGCTGTATGTTATCCTTTTGCTGCGGCAATGTTTAAATTAGAGTTGACATCCCAAATTTTAGCTGCAGTTGTCTTTTGTTGAAAATTTTCCCTTATTTTAATAATTACCCACATCATTTTTAGATTTACCTCATGGACATTCATATATGGTACACATTATTGTCTGCACTTGTTGGTGGCCTGATGGGTGCACGAGCTCGCTTAGGGGAGGTAGCCTCTCAATTCTTCTCAAATTTCATAGAAGATTTTCTACCACTGCTGTTTCCCTCTTTTACATAATAGAATTGGCTTTTACGCTCAAGTTCCGGGGAGGTTTTATAGTCCTGGCATCAAAATTTATGCAGATACGCTCACTTGATATGCTTCATAAAAGATTTGAGAGCTATCCTCAGGCTTTTGTGAAAAATCTTGTTTCACCCCAAACTAGAAGGTCATTAATCTTACCGCCTTCGTACTATTCTATAGGACAGTTCTTTTATTTCTTCAATGACCTCTGTAGTGACTAAAGCTAATTTCTTGTTTCTAGGATGGCTCCAAACAGACAGTATGCTCAGGTGAAACTTTTTTTTGTCTAGCAGAATGATAGTTTTAGGCAATCTGCCTCAATATTTGTACTTAGCATGGTACTTTCAAATATAATTTCGATATCTTTCTTGCTTTTCTATTGTCTAAGGTCTTTCTTAGGCTTAAATTGTTTTGTGAGATCTACTTCATTGGCCCCTTTAGTTTATGTCATATTGTAATTGCACTGTTTGTTTTATTTTATAGGAGAGTTGGTCTTACTTAATGGTTGTGTCTACAGGATGTTCTTTTGGGTTGAGGTATTGGTGGTTCGGGTGAATTGCTTGAAATGGTTGTGGCTTTTTTGCTTATATCCTGGAGGATGTGGGGATGAGCCACAAAAACATTCTGTCCATAAATGGTGATAAGGCTTTGTATACATCTTGACCCTTGTGAGACCTTGAATTAGCCGGAATCTCATGGCACTATAACACCCTTATAAGCACTGTAGTACTTCTGCACAATGTTTTATACTTTTATTCCACGTCCAAGTACTCGAAAGTGGCTCAAGACTGAAAAATTTAAGAAGCGGGATGAGTAGCCTTGTAGTACTTTCTATTGTGTTTCATTCAACGGATTTCACGATTGAGTTGCGCTGTTTTTCATTCAACAGATTCTGCAGCTGAGTACTCGAAAGCAAAGCAGCTCAACACTGCGTAAAATTTAAGAATGCGGAACGAATAAGTGGTTGGCTACTTACTTGGCCTAGTGACGATTATGCGGTTGATTAATGAAGACTGCTCACCAATCAGTTACCGAGATAGGTTGCTTGGTCAGGATTGCATACACATCCATTAAACTGACCCATAATTTTATACATAACTCAAGTTAACTTAATTATTTCTCTCATTCTCGATCTCCTTTTCCTTAAACTTGTGGCCTCTCTCTCCCTTTCCCACTCTCTCCCACTCTCGTGGAGTTCCCATATGTACATCGGAATGAGAAAAAAATACTATTGATTATGTAATATGCATGCATGCATTTATTACTATGCATGCATGGTTAGAAATGAAGCTTTGGAATTTGAATTCATTTCTAACATTTTGGTGGACTTTCAATTTTCTTGTGTCATGATGGTCAAGAGCCTCACAAAGATGATGACGACTTAAAAGTTCAAAGTTGCTGTAGTTAAGTAGTAAGATACTAACCTTCAACCCTCACCACAACTCTGTAGTTTTGGTGTAGTGGCATGAACTTCAACAATATTGTCCGCGTAAGAACCTTGGTTATTTTGATACCATGTTAAATTCCTTGCCAATACACCAAACTCGAGAGTTGTGATGATGTTGAGCGTCAAGTACTTATATTATTCCAACAACAATATAGTTTTGTGAAATACGTTTTCATCTGTTTAGGCAAGTTTTGTTTAATATTGAGGTCTCTCTGCTATCTCTTGCAAAAACTTTAAACCCATACTTAAAATTTAGGTTGTGATTTGATGCTTTTGAATTGTTTGGTCTTAGAGTAGTAACAAGAAGTCTTATATGTATTTCATGCTCTAAGAATAAGTGGACAATCAGGCCCCAATGAAGAGTTCATGAAAACTTGGTAGTTTGCTACTAAAATATTATGGACTACGAAGGATGAGAACGCGAAGTCTATGATGTAAATCAACAATCGAGAGGGTTTTAAAGAATATGATTGTAACAGGAACAACAATATACCTGCTTTCTGTTTCTGAATGGTGTTTAAATGATGTTTATGTCATTTTGTATTTGTATGATGTCGCGTACATGAAACTCTGTTGTATGCATACATTTATTTTGGAGGATACAATTAGTGGAAGTCTTCCTATATGATTAATGCAAAATTTCAAAACTGAGATTGTAAGTCTGGTGTTTGTTTTGATTAGGAATCACAAGATACGAACAAGGCAGATGCTGCTACATTCTCACCCTTTTGGAACGATATCATTAAAAGCTTGCGAGAAGAAGACTATATAAGCAATCGGTAAATCGTGTCCTAAGGATTTTAACAAAATATAAGATGTTGAGAAGCACCTTGCTTTATATGTGCTTGTGAGCAGATGCAATGGGGTGCATGGATTCATACTTTTGGGTGCTTCTCTGCATGGGTGTGCCCTTTTTGTGGCCATCTTTTGACATGTCCTCTTTTGCAGAGAAATGGATTTACTCTGTATGCCAAACAACTCCGGGAGCTTGAGATTAGTTCAATGGCCATTGTTTCTTTTAAGCAGTAAGGTATGCACCAATAGGTCGACATGGTGCTGTATAGAGGCATATCTGAAATTCTTTTTTGTTTGATGACTGGGCATTGCAGTTATTGTTGGCGCAAGACTTGGCTAAGAACAGCGAGAGTAACCAAGAGGAGTTGTGGGACAGAATGTCCAGAGATGAGTACATGGCTTATGCTGTTAAGGAATGCTACTACAATGCTGAGAAGATTCTACATTCCATAGTTGAAGGTGAAGGTAGACTTTGGTATGGATTTCCCCTGATCTTTTAACAGTCAGATCTTTGTTTTTTAAGATTCTTATATTTTCTAAATATGAAATCTTCCTACGTAGACATGCTTTATTAGTGACGGCAGGACTTACCGTTTCTGTTTTCTTATTTCTTTCTTGATGCAATATTTTGTTAATAATTGTGTTTAAAATTTCATAGCTTTTTATGACATGGAACTTGCACATTTTATTGATTGCAGGGTTGAACGGCTGTTTCGCGAGCTTAACAGTAGTATCTCCGAGGGTTCATTCCTTGTAACAATAGACCTTAAAAAGCTTTCGGTTGTACTTTCAAGGTTTACAGCCTTGACTGGACTCCTAGTATGTTCTCATGCTCATCTCCAGTTCAGATTATCTTTTGTTTATGTTCTTTATAATAGAGTTGCAATTTGAAACTTGTGAAGATGTTACCACATCTTTTACATGTTATTAATGTTGCTGTAAGATTGCAATTTATAACTGTGATTTGATGATCAATTTGACAGTCCATGTTTTTTGGTTTTATTTTCTGTACTACTTAATAGGTAATGGCACCTTTTTCTAATTCAATTTAGATGGGGATCTATCTTGAAGAATGATCCAGATAAAAATTTCCTCCAAACCAATCGATGAAAACAAGACTATTTCATCACCAGGTAGATAAGCATCTTGGAGCCACACCAAGTAGTGTTTCTTGACACTAACAACCGGGTAGATAAGCATCTTGCAGCCACACCAAGTAGTGTTTCTTGACACCAACCTAAATTAGGGCATCCCACCCACGGGCATCCCATCTTTTGTTGTAGCATATTACCAAACACTTGCAACCTATATATCATATGATTTGTTGAGGCTACTTATAAGTCGATGTACTTTCTTTATCGAACAATACGGATCCTATACGTAAATCATCGGGTTTACCTGACAAAATGTGTACAACCCGACTTTTAGGTGATTCATAAATTAATAGTTCTATCACCCTACCCTGATACTCCAAAGCTCAACTCAGATGCACATGTAATCTAAACATTTTTAACTTTGTCATTCCATACAACCTCCTCTTTTGATTGAATTCTTTGAATGAGAATCTCCTTTCTGGCGGCGTAATTCATCGGCATAGTTGAGATGAATTGACATCATTGCGATCAAGGTTCTTCATTCTGAAACAGTAATAGAATGATAACTAAGTATCACTTGGTCAGATGGCAATGCTTGTTGCTTGAATCCTGGAAGATGTAGGATTTGAGTCACAGAAGCAGCCTCTCCATGTACATATTCGAGATGCACATTTGACTCTTGCCCGACCCTCCATAATCTGGGGCCTCGTGCCATTATAACGCCCTTTTTTTTAATTGAATGATCAGTATCATACAGGTTTCAGTACTTCACTACACTGTATGGAACTTCCTTTGTCTTTTGTTTAAAGCAGTCCAAATCCACAATTTAGTTGCAGCATATCCTATTTCATCCTTCAGGAGGCCAACTAGAATCTTTTCTGAACCCTCCTCCTATGGAATTTGTCTTATGTTTCCCATGAATCCTATCAGATTTCTTCTCCTCAAGATCTAGTTGCCTTTAAGAATATGTGAAAACATAAAGAAACTTGACAAAACTTTGAGTTGATTATAATATGCTTTTTGCTGCCTAATATGATCATTGTGCAGTTTTGAAATTCTTGTTATCTCTTCTCAAGTGGAATGAACCAAAACAAAACTCATGAAAATATGGGGTACCGTTACTAAATGAATGGGCTGATCCTGGTCCAGTACCTTCCTTATCTGTGTCCATTTATAAAGATTAGCTCGATGAGTCTTTCTCAGGGTTGATTATACTTATTTTGGTCACAGTATCAATTTCTTTAAGTCCAACTGAAGAATGTTTTGCTCATATGCTGACTTTCTGTTTCGTAAGTTTTTTAACTTGTTGCTCTTACTGTTCTATGGTTCTATCTTGTTGGAACTAGTCAAAATGTCTGTTGAATGTGACCACCTTATTTTTGTTTTTTTTTGTTTTGTTTTGTCTTGAAGTTTTATTTATGCCTTTATGTTGCTTGAGCTGCATGTTGATCCAGCAGTTTCTGTGTCTCTATAATTATCTAGTAACTTGTCGTATATGCAATAAGGTTAGGTTTCTTCTTATGTTGTAAAATGTTGTTATTTTCTTTCTATGGTTTTCATTATTTATTACATGAAGATTGTCTTTTGTGCAGATACGAAATGAGACCCCTGAACTTGCCAGAGGTGCTTCTAAAGCTGTCTTTGAACTTTATGACGTTATTACGCACGAGTTGTTGACGTCCAACTTAAGGTATCGTTAAAATCCCAAAATTTGTTTGGTGTATTAGGTATCTTTTACTTGTTTCTCATTTCCATTTCAACTGACTGGTCTCTTCTGACAAGGGAACAATTTGATACATGGAATATTTTGGCGAGGGCAAGAAATGAAGGCAGACTTTTTAACAGAATACAATGGCCGAGAGAACCAGATATTGTATGCATCATTCTACATATACTTGAAATGACCACTACACCACATTATGTATTGAAATACTGACATATTTTCTTGCAGAAGGAGCAAGTGAAACGCTTGCATCTACTACTAACTGTGAAAGAGTCAGCTGATAATATCCCAAAGAATTTAGAGGCTAGAAGAAGATTGCAGTTCTTCACAAATTCATTGTTCATGGATATGCCTCCAGCAAAACCTGTTTCTGAGATGATGCCTTTCTGGTACTCCTCAATTTTCAATATATTTTTATTAAAGGACTAGTTTCAAACTACTGATGGGTCCTGTTCTTTTGTTTGAATAGTGTTTTTACTCCCTACTATAGCGAAACTGTTCTCTATAGTTCCTCTGAACTACGCGTCGAGAATGAGGATGGAATTTCTATTCTTTTCTACCTTCAGAAAATCTTTCCTGGTACTATTTCCGTTTCTCTCTTATTTATTATCTTGCTTGTGATTATCTGCACTCAATTCTTATTGATTCATTCTGATGATCTCCCTAAAATTTACTGGAACAGACTTTTCCTATAGTTATAGATTCTTTGACATCCTATTACTTGAGATTACATCATTTGAAAGTTTAGTTTTCAGTTTTTTATTTTGAGCCAGTTTGGATTGGAGTTTACTATTCACCCGGAACTCCATTTGGTGCCAAATGCAATGGGGAGCCAAACGGTGGATTGTCTGAAACGTGCCACTCATTTAGGAGCTCGAATGGGCGATTCCAGAATGCTAGCCCGCTAGCGTTCGGGAAATGAGCGTTTGAGTAAAGATCCATCCTCCGAACTACAATCCTATTGCTTCATATAAAGTTTCCCATCTAATTGTTTTAGACTGAGTCCTTTTGATGAGATATTTTTTTGGAATACATTTACTTGGTTTTTGAAATATTATTGCAACTATCTTTGTTACGTATATATGCTTTGATCATCTTAATTTTTGTTTTGGGTATTCTCTTGAACCTACTTTGACCAAGAAGCTTGTGTGTAGTCTATAGAATTACATTTGTTTATAATTAGACTGAGTACAGAATATTCGTTGGCGTAATCCCACTGATTGTTCAGTTGGCCATTAATTTCTACAACACCAACAAAGTCTTTAACCGGTTCGGTTATTTGAGTATTTTGCTTTCATTCAGCTCCCGTAACGGTCATGTCCTCTTATGACTTTAGCAAAACCATATTTTTCTTTACAGCCTTGGTCCATTTTCTTTTAGTCCTATCCTTTCTTTGGACTTTAAACAGCTCCTTTGACTGGAATCTTATTACTCATAACCGGTGCATATTTGGTCTTCATTGCACATATCCAAACCATCATACAATTTCCTCTTGTTTTGTCCCCACTTGACGCTATCCCCAACTTCTAATGTACCCATTTCTTGTCCTATCTTTCGTACCCACTCATCCATATCTAACTCATCAATATTATCATTCTCATTCCATCTATACTACATTTTTGTCATGTTTCTTTATTGTCCATGCATTGCTGATCTTATGCCATCCATCCCCAGAGAGTCCATCAACGGAGCATGTTGAGGAGGAGAGGGTAATTGAGAGATGTGGCTGAAGATGTTGTCACGATGGGTGTCATGAGCAGATTTGGCTAGGGCATCAGCTATTGAGTTCCCACTTCTCCACGATCATGAAGTTGAAACCAATGCCTAACTATGAAAAATTTAATAAATTAGCTGTCGATTCTTTAGTTCAATCAAGGTTCCAGGTGGTCTGCGAGCTGCTGCTCAATTTATTAGTTATGAAATACTATTAACTCTATGTATGTTATCAATATCTCTACATGTGATCAATACGCAAAATCATGCGGATAATCTGGAAGTGATATCTCTTTAGGATCAACTCCAGCATCGAGAAACTGATTAATCGATAAAGATACATGGATTTGGTGTCCTGTCCAAGAAAGAGGCCCAAGTCCTAATAATCCCGCTCCATGGTCGAATCCCCTTTGAATTTGATAAATGTATTGCTTGTTAATTATGTGTTCGTGTATGTCCCATAGATTTACCTGTTCTTGATGAGATTTGAAAGGGATATTAAAAAGAAAAAAAGTTGCTTAATTCAAATATTGATTTTGGGGTTTGTAATTTCAAGTAACCGGCCAAGTTGCTAAAGTAGTGATAAATTTTATCACTAAAATAGGTCCTATGGAAAGTCCATTGGTTCCCAGTCTCCGGTGAAAATAAAAAATATCTACCTATTTTGAATCTCCCACCAATTGAACTAACGTATCGTCAAGGCACAATTTGAAATTACATAGGTTGTCAAAAGGAGTTCGAGTAAGCATATACATATAGTATACCACCTACAATTGAAGAACCTGCGTATATCGGCAAAACTTAGGGTACTTATCCTGAGATTTATGGGCACTATCTAATAATGGAAAGTGTAAAAAATAAATCCGTTGTACATACGTTTGAACAACCATCGATCATGTTTCTTTTCATTGAGAAATGGAAGAAGCCAGACAAGGGTTCGTCGGGCCTACTCATACTCTATCTAAACTAATAAATTATATTAATTAATACCTGTGCCTGCGAGAAGTCGGGTTTATCTAATTTCATTTGTATCATTATAATTTATGAATTTCAATGTGAAAATAAAGATTGAATTTGAGGAAAGGAAGTTTTCGAATCACTAATTCAGGTCCTACCTTACCTCATCGATACCTGACGGATCGAATTCCTAATAATAAGTTTAGATTGGTTCAAGCCATTACTGTATCGACCGTAGTATTAGTTTTGGCATGTTTTTCTGATACCTCCTCCATTGATATTTGTCGATACTGAAATTCTGGCTCTCTTTCACAGTCACTACAGTAATGGAAAAGTTAAAAGAAAAAGAGAGAACCATGAACAATAGTAATGTTGACAAAATGATTCAATAATGTCAAAAATCAACATGCTGAAGTGTGTCGGTCAATCAATGCAACAATAAGTTGTACAGTATATGTTCTCAAAATTCATACATCTTAGTATTATTCCATTAAAAAGTATCTATTCTAGGGGCACTTTGTCTAAAAGCAAGAACATTATTCCATTCAAATTTGACGGGACAAATACTAAATAAGATTATGCCTAAATATGTCAAGTATTTTCTAGTTTTAAAAATGATTTATTATTATTATTTTTGCTTTCAAAAACCAAGAACTCCGAAATGTCGACCCAATTGTCGATACTAATACTCATAAGATGTAATCGAGACTGACTCCGATAATGATAGTGCGGACCTTTGAATTGTAGGAGGGTGGGCCTCTCACTTTTCTTCCTATACACGCGGGGGACTTAAGCTAGTAACTAATATAAGAGAGAAAACTAAACAAAAAAGAGAGAGATACAAAGGTGCTCTTTTATTCCCCGCAAGCTAGAGCGTGTATATCAGTAAAGCCCAACTTGGAGAGGAAGTTAAAGAAAAATGATCAAAGAAGAGCCTCATTGAAGATATCGACCAACTGGGAGGTTGCACAACACAATGAAGACGAACCTCCTGAAGTTTGACTTTACTCGAATGAAATAATTAAATAAAATATTTTTGGTCCACTCGTAGAATAAATGATTATCAACAATGTGGCATCGACTTTGTTGTCACTTGTCCCAATAGAGAGATGTTGAAGATGTAGGTGAAACACCAAGATCTGTTAGAAGGCTTTTGAGCCAAGCATACTCTGAAACTAACCACACGTGCCCTTGACGACTGGCTTCACGATTCACCATATAATAAGATATTAGAGGGCCTGAAATGACCATTTGGTACATGTAACCACCACTGCTCACATGTAGAGAAGATACATTTTATTTACGGTTACTTCCATAAATTACTTTGATTCCTTGCATGTATGTTTTCAATTATCTGAAGTATTTGGTTATGGTTGTTAGCTTTGAGTTGGTTAGCAAATGCGAACATCATTTATAGAAATGTTCCCGATTCATGGAGTGGTATGAGGTTATCAGGTCATTTTTACTTGCGATATCTTTATTAAACAGCAATTACCTCATTGTTGATCGGTTATTCCATTGTAGATGAGTGGGATAACTTTTTGGAACGTATTGGTCGTGGAGAGACAACTGCAGAAGCTCTGCAGAAAAGCTCAAAGGACAATTTGGAGTTGCGATTTTGGGCATCTTATCGAGGGCAAACATTAGCAAGAACTGGTCAGTTTGTAACCTGCTGATATATATAGCTAAAACCTTCAGTTCCATCCTTTTATGTTATTATTTTTGCTATTGGATTTTTAATTTTACTTCTGCTTTACTCACTTTTTGAAGTCATGATATCAATGGATAGTTCCTCTCTGTAAATTCTCTCTGACATTAGTTTCATATCCAAATGTAGTACGAGGTATGATGTATTATAGAAGGGCCCTTATTCTACAAAGCTATTTGGAAAAGAGATACTTAGGAGGTATATTCTTGTTGTGTTCTGTTTGTTTCTATCCATAGTCTCATTGTTGGGTTGTTGGTATGGGCTTACATTGTAGATGTAATCTCAGGAATTGAAGATGGATATTCTGGAGCTGATTATATTAACACAGAAGGGTTTGAGTTATCTTCCGAATGTCGTGCCCAGGCAGATCTCAAATTTACTTATGTTGTGTCTTGCCAAATATATGGCCAACAGAAACAGAAAAAAGCTCCAGAGGCAGCTGATATTGCTCTTTTGTTGCAAAGGTTGTTTCCTGTTCCTTTTATGGTGTCCGGTTACCGGTTAACAGGGCAGCAGCTGCTCCATTTACTGCATTTCCTTCTTTTTTGGTGTTTGAAATGCGTTCAAAGATTTCGTTGTAGCTTCAGGTTGAAAGGTAGTCCATTTGTCACAGTAAAATCTGGCCATGTCTGGCTGCTGCATTTTGAGTTTCAATAGGGTAGGTGAAAGCAACATAGCTGCTGCCATGACAGCAGGTGCATCCCTAATTAATCCTTTCTGGATCCTATAACCGTACTTGATTTGGACTTGATTTAGGTGTAATTACCCTGTAGTTGGATAATTGTCTTTACAGATGGAAAAACCATTAAATTACCAGATTGGTAACTTAAGCAACAAAGTGCATGGTCTCGAGGTCGACTAAACTTGTAATTCCGTGATATCCCAGTTAAACATACATAGTTTCCGTTGCAGCAAATGATCTCACAGGTATATGAAGCATCATGCAGCTTACCATAGCAATTGCTGCTGCAGCTTTTGTTGTTGCTGCAACTCCATTTATGAGATTTAAAAAATGTCATTTTGTTCATATATATTGTTCTTACTCATTTGATGGCAACAGGGTTCAGGATTTAATACCTGCCTCAGATTCAGTTTTCCATTTTAATTTCACCATTAAGGGAGAGCAGGTTCCATGTGGTTTGCTTTGCAAAACATTGGCTAGGTTCAGCATGTGAAAGCAGTTGCTTCATAGTTTGGAAATTGTTCTTACCGGAACTTATCTTCACATTTCCATTTCATAGCTGCTCAAACCTGTGAAAATGGAAATTGTCATCCTCATGATCAGGATTTGTAGTGATAATGAGTTTTCTTGGAGGAGCATTTGTTTCTAGAGTTTACAATAGCAATCAAATTATCAAACAATGGCCACCAACAATGTGCTTCGGGAACATATTTCGTCTCTATAGAAGATCATTAACCAACTTTTCTCTCTTCCATAAGAGTGTTTCCTCTGCTTGTGTTTCATCTCTTTGCCGATCGGGTCCTTGCTCGTGAGTCGCAGCTCAATGGGGCTTCTACGTATTCCTTGACTCGAACTGTGTCCTGCAGGATGCAAGCAACAAGTCTTACTGTCATGCCAAGCAATGCCCTCTGCAAATAACTTGTCTTTTTTAGTTTGTGATAGTTCTCTTTTGAAGTCTTCCTTTGGGTGGATGCTGGAATGGCATTGCTCTCAACTAGTTCATACTAGATTTTGGTTCAGGCAGGAGTAATACTTTACTGTCTTCTTTCCCTGCAAGTGTCATAGTTCTACTTAGTAGAAACAGGATCTGCGAGGACATCTACAGTTCTTTTTTTTCTTTTGCGACATGGCTAGTTTGATCTGTTCTTTTAGTCAAGTAGGTGGGGTCTTACTTGTCAGATTTTCTATTCATCCAACACATTCATTTGCCAGCGATGATATTATGATAGTGGCTGCAGTTTTCTTAAAAGTGTGTTTTGTATGTATTTCTTGGTTTCTCTGTTTGTCGTTGAACTGTATCACTTCACTTAATCAGTTAATTTTACTCTTTGGGTGTCATGTCAGAAATGAGGCTCTTCGGGTTGCATTCATACATGTGGAGGAAAATACTGCCAATGATGGAAAAGTGTCCAAAGAATTCTATTCTAAGCTTGTTAAAGCAGATGTGCATGGAAAGGATCAGGTAAAATAACTATACTTGTAAAAGGAGTATTCATCTTTTGTATCTTTATATACTATTTCCTATTTGTCTGTGACCGTTCTCTATAAAATCTGCACTAATTTGCAACTAAATATCATGAACTTTTCAGATTTTTAAGTTGCTACCTGAACTATAAAAATTAGCAAGTTGCTATCCTAAAGTATTGTAATTGGCAACTAAATACCTCAAGACTTTCCCAAATTTGCAACTTGCTACCCCTATGCCGTTAACCATGGTACCTTTCATATTTTTGTATTTCTTAAGGGGACCCTACCTTACCAGCAACTAGGGTAGCAAGTTGCAAATTTGTGAAACTTGAAGTTATTTAGTTGATAATTACGATACTTTAGGGTAGCAAGTTGCTAATTTTAATAGTTTAGGGAAGCAACTTGCATATTGGGGAGAGTTTAGGGTGTTTAGTTGCAAGTTAGCCTAAATCTGCCTATGTTATATGTATAAATAATATTCTGTGACCCTCCTTTTTGTTCTTTATGCATTCTGTGTCGAGATGCATTCACGAATGTCCTCTTTTGTACTTCTGTTTTAAGCGTAGTGGATATTTGTGTTCATGAACATTTGATAGATACTCAGCAGGCTTTGCTGTTTGATGATAGTATCCTGTTGACATAAATGTAATTGGGGTAATGACTAATGAGAGAAATTTTGTACACGTCCCTCTAACTTTCCCTATTGACTATTCAATCCATTAAGGCCCCTGACTTATCCAAAAATCATTTTTTTTCAAAATTAGAAAAAATAAATACCAAAAGGAAATTATTGCCCTTCCCTCCTCTACGCTATAGCCCCCAAGGTAGTCAAAGGCGCAAGGCGCACTCGAGGCGCAAAGGGTCCATATCGCCTAAGGCGCAAGGCACACTTAAGGCGCACGTCCGAGCGAGCGAAGCGAGACGCAAAATTAAAAAAAAATAAATATATTAATAAATAAATAGTAATGTAGGAAATAAAACCAAATAACATATTAAAACCAACAAAAACATGTTAAAACATAACCAAGTGAACTAGCAGAGCAACAATAGCACTCAACAGAACTAACAAGAATTTGTATTCTCCCTACCATACTTGTAGTAAATTTTAGAGTTCAACTGTAGCCAACTTTGGCAACCGTGGAAATGGCTATTCTCCCTTCCACTTGTATGGGGTAAGTGTTCTCTCTCCGTCGCAATTTGTTTTTGTAAAAAACAAAAAATACATAAGGCGTGCCTTTTCTTTGTTGCGCCTTGCTGAAAGGTGCACCTACGGCACGTCCGGAGAAAGGGGCCTCGCCTAGTAAGGTGCGAGGCGCGCCTTTAACTACCATGATAGTCCCTTGCTACTATCCTGTTCTGTTCACTCTCTCCTCCTCCTCCTCCTCTCTCTTTCCCGTTTCACTCTCTCCTTTCTCTCTATTATGTTTTCCTTCCGGTCATTGTCTCTCTCTCTCTCTCTCTCTCTCTCTCTCTCTCTCTCTTTCTTTCCCTGGCTATATTTAAATATTTAACTTTTTTGTGTCTTTTAACTCTATCTATATATAGTGTTTTAGTTTTATCTCTTATCACATTTATATTTTCTCTTATGTCTCGCTCTCTCCTCTTTCTCTTTCTCTCTCTTTTTTTTTAACTCTTATCTGTATCGGACATATATATGCTTGTGTTTTTAACTCTCACCTCTATTACTTTTTGCATATAATACTATCACATCTCTTTATATTTCCTCCTTTTATATATATATATATATATATATATATATATATATATATATGATAATAGTAATAAGTTTTCTTTCTCTTTGCCTATGTTTTCTAATGATAATAGTAATAAGTTTTTAGACAACCACGGCGGTTTTGAACCCATGACCTCTCCTTTCCTCTCTTCCTTATTCTAAAAGCCTTAACTACTTGGCAATGTGTTTGTTATTATCAAATTTTTTATTATGTAAGATTTTATTAGACATAGGACCTATTTTACAAGGGCATGAATATGATACAACATGATTCAACATTGCAACAGAATATCGATATCTGTACCACAATACCAGTAAGTACAAAAAACCAATAAGAGTAACATGATTACAGTAATTGTAACACGATATCGATATGTGTAACATAATTTGTGTATATGTAATTTAAATCTTATTGGTAATAGCTCAATTCCATAGTAGGCCTTTTAAGATGAGCATATTAATCATTATTATGAATATCAATAAGTTTCTAATATATCCCGGCCGCAATGGAATAAGCTCTTACCAATTGTAAGTAAGAATACATCACCACCAAAGACTTTATCCCAATCTTTGAGGTTGGATGTTTGAATCCTTTTCTTCCATTCAGCTCTATTAAGGGCCATGTCCTTTATAACCAAGGTAGTCAAAGGCGCGAGACGCACTCAAGACAGAAATGGTCCATATTGCCCGAGACGCAAGGACCACTGAATGCACGTGCCCGAGCGAAGCGAGGCTCAAAAATAAAAAAGAATTAAAATATACATACACAAATTAGTAATGCAAGAAATAAAACCAAATAACATATTAAAACTAACAAAACATGTTAAAGCATAACCAAGTGAACTAACAAAGAAGCAGTAGTGGTCAAGAGAACTAACAAGAATTTGTATTTTTCATACTTTTTTATAGTAAATTTTAGTTGCCAGTTCAATTGTAGCCAACTTTGGCAACCATGTAAATTGCTACCTCCCTCCCACTTGTATGAGTTACTGGCTTTTTTCCTGCTTTAAAATTTTTTGTAAAAAGAACGGAAAAGAAACATAAGGCGTGCATTTTCTTGATTGTGTCTTGTTGAAAGGCGTGTCTTGGGTGCGCCTGGAGAAATGCGTCTCACCTAGTGAGGTGCAAGATGCGCTTGGAGAAGTGCGTCTCACCTAGTAAGGTGCAAGGCGTGCCTTAGGCATGCCAGAGACGCGCCTTTGACTACCATGACTATAACAAAGACAAATAACATGTCTAACCTCAATCTATTTAGTTTAGGTGTACTTCTAATCATAATAGTTCTTTTAACTAATATCTTTTTGCTCCTCCTTACGGGAGTATCTATTGTCTTTGTTATTCATGTGCAAACCACCTAAGACGATTTTCTCTCATTTTGTCCTCAATTGACATGACCTCTAACATCCAACAGATACTCATTTTTTTATCCTATCTTTCAATGTATTGTCATTCATCTATTTTAGCATTCTCATTTCTATTACACTATGAGAGTAACAATAATATATTAAAACTAACAAAACTTTATAAATATGTTGATATTATGTTACTATAATAATTATAGTCTTACTATTATTGCTTCTGTGTTGCTAGTATCTATATAGTGTTACATATAATGTGTTAATAGGTATTTGCCACTATCGATATTCGCAATCTGTTACTAGTTATATGTGTAACACACCTACATATGTAACACATTATATATATATATATATATATATATATATATAGAGAGAGAGAGAGAGAGAGAGAGAGAGAGAGAGAGAGAGAGAGAGAGAGAGAAGCATTGGGAGAGGGGAAGAGAGATCTTGGAGGTAGTGTAAACTGTAAAGAGAGTGGCCAACGGGCCAGTGACTGAGGGGGATAGAACGAGGGTGGCCACGGCTTCATAGAGGGGTATAACAGTCTTTTATTATTATTTTGTTTATTGAATATGTAAAAATCAATCTCTTATATATTCAGGGAACTTGGAGGGATCGAATAGTCCCAGGACTGGAACCATGATTTTAGAAGTTAGAGGGACTCGTATAAAATTTCCCCAAATGCTTTTATTGTGGTTCTAATTTCTAATTGTTCTTCAGTTTTCTTGGTGGTTCTGAAGTAGAAAGGTTGCATCTGTAAGGCAGAAGTTTGTTGCTGAAAGCTCATCTTGATATGATCAATTGATCGTATCAAGTTCTTACAGCAGCTCAATATCTTCCATCTTTTTTTTACTACCGAGCGCTTTGTTATAATGCATCATTCTTTGATTTTTTTTTTAAATTTAATGCTTTGTTTGCCTTTATATTTTTACAGGAAATATATTCTATTAAGCTTCCTGGAGACCCTAAGCTTGGCGAGGGGAAACCGGAAAACCAGAACCATGCTATAGTTTTCACCCGTGGAGAAGCTGTCCAGACTATTGACATGAATCAGGTTGCTTTATTATTGACATTCCTTTTTCAGATTGCCTTGTTCCTAATAGTAATGCTATCCTATTTGTACGCTAAACTACCTGATTAAAATGTTGAAGTTTTAAAATGACAAGTTATTTTGGTGATCAATGAAGATAATTGATCGAAGACCTGAGGTGCATTCTATCAACGCGATTCTAATTCGTGATTGTCAGATCCTTAGGATTTATGAAATGGGATTGGTTATAAGACTCAGAATAAATCAATAATGGTTCATAGTTAATCTTTACAAATTTTACTAGTTACGGTCACGCTAATGTCAGATCCTTAGGATTTATGAAAAATTCCATCAAAAAAATTGAGCAAGGGTGGAGCCCTTACCGGTATAGGAGGCCAGACGATGGGCAAGGAAATTTACGTAGTTTTTCACTGCAGTCATAGTTCATGCTGCTTAGGTTCAGCCATCTCACTTTCTCCTGGAATAAAATATTCAAAATAAGGGGGCAAAATACTGTTTTTGATGGGATTGCAATTTTCTACAAGCCATATAAGCCAACTAGGAAACTGAATTACAGCCCTAAATGCTATGTTCTCACAGGTGACACCTAAGCGCGCCTAGTCGGCCTAGGCGTGCAGGTAGGAGAGAGCTCGCCTTTACCTGGGATTCCCTGGGTTAGGGGATTCTCGTCTAGGCGCGCCTGGACATCCGCCTAGGGTCGACCAGAGAAAATTATTGGCGGTTGGAAGTCATGTATTGTATGATGGGCTTATAATAATGCATATTGCTTACTTTTATGTTTTTGTTGCTTCGTATATGAACATGAAAATTTTTTTAATTCAAATTTTTTTTGTTTTGCTTTCGTTTTTCGAATTCTTTTATACCTTTCCTGTCTTTAGTCTTCATCTATGTTCTGTTCATGTTAAAGCTATGTTGTTGTGTCAATTGGTGGATGTTCATGTTATGTTGCTTATTCTAATAATACTAATATACATAACTGCTGATTTTCTGCAAAATAGCAGTTGTGTCCTCTCTCCCTAGGCGAGGTGGGTGGGCTGTCGCCTCGTCTCGCCTAGCGCCCAATACAACATAACCTAAATGTATGCATGACCTTTTTTTTTATTGTCAATACTTGAATTCATTTGCTTTGAACATTTCAAGATTATTATCAAGACTCCATAAAGATCTTATCTAATGTTGAACCACTGTCACATGCGAGCAAGGGAATCCCACTACTAGATACATGCGGAATCCAAACATGCATCATCCTACTCATGTTAACTGAGCATGAAGAAAAAATTCCCGTGGTTTGCATGCAACGTAATCCATGGGATAGACTTTCCAACATCACTATACTCAAGTTTTATCTCGTCAAAATTGTGTCAGTTAGAAGCCCCTCAAAGAGGCAAAATATTGGTCAGACCTTGCGGATGGCTATCAACTTGAAGTCAACCCTCCTCAATTGGTGCCAAGTTCCTGGACATGAAGCAGACATGGGCTTTTCAATAAAGCTTCGACGACCAGTTGGCAGCTAGACAAACCTACCTTATTTGTCATGTTTAAATTTGTACGCTCGAGTTACTCTTAAACTTTTTCCTAGATTAGGAATGAGTCTAGAAGCAGAGGGTGAATGTTAGGTTTGTTTTAGGCAATTGAGTTCTATGTGGCTTTCCATCAAACTACAATTTCCTATTAATCTTTTATAAAATAGTTACTTTTATCCAAATTAAATAGTTACATTTAGGATACTTCTTCCTCCTAAATATTTGGTATTTTTTCATTTACAACAGATATGTTCATCCTTTCTTTGGACCAATCAGTACATCCTCCTTGAAAGAATATTTATGGATGAGTTATCTTGTTTGTTTGTCTTGGCAAATTTGTTAAACTAATGATATCCTTTTTCTATATTTTGCTATAATCTTCTACAATGAATAAACACAAAGTCCAACCTCTATGAATTTAGTCTTTTACTTATATCTGTATTTACAAAAAGATATAAACCTTGTCCTCCCAAGATTTTAGATTTATATTTTTTGAGCCAGAGTTACTGTCAACATACCCATAGTCTCGCACTTTATTGGTATATTATTTCATACATGATGAGGCTTAGTTCAGAAAAGTAATTTTATTGTTTGTTGGTTGTATATCATTCATCATCATGGAGAGATTGAGAAGGATGTCATGCATATAATTAAAACAAGATGGTTGAATTGAAGGAGTGCTTTTGGAGTACTTTGTGATCACAAGATACCTTTGAAGTTAAAAGAAAATTTCTACAAAACTGCTATAAGACCAACCGTGCTTTATGGGCAATCAAGAAATATGTCCAAAAAGTTTGTGTAGCCGAAATGAGTATGCTAAGATAGATGAATGACACTACATTAAAAGGTACGATAAATGTATCCCTAGAAAGTTAGAGGTGGTGCCACTTAAGGACAAGATGAGAGAAAAACGACTTAAGTCGTTTAGTCATGTACAACACAGACCAACATATGCTCATGTAAAGAGGATAGATAATATATAGTTAGTAGAACCGCAAGGAATAGAGGTAGGCCTATATGAACATGGTTAGAAGTGTTAAAGAAGGGAATGGATTTTGTTAGGGTTATGAAGGACATGACCCTTGAGCTGAATGGAAGAAAGATGATTCAAACAACATGACCCACAAATTTGGGATAAAGGCTTTGTTGTTGTATTGGTTTGTTATCTACTCTCTAGGGTGAGATGGTCCTTGTAGAGGTATATTTGGATGGTTTAATCAGTTGCCTACGGTTACCTTCTTCCAGCTCCTGATAACAGCCACTGTCCTTCTTGCATGCCGTTCATCATGATCTACACTCCCCCTCAGCACTTGTAGATCAAAAGCCAAGTTTCTTCGACATTCCAATTTGACTATCTTATGTGGCTATCTTGTGGCTCTTTTCTTAGATTCCAAAGTTGACCGACACCTCAGATTGGTTTCAGATTAATGCTGCTGGAATGGCATTAAACAAATTGATAGTGCCTATTATTCTGCTGAAACTTGAGACCATGTTCAAACTGTCCATTTGGATAGAGGGTTAAGACAGGAGAAAGGCTAGCTGAGTTTGAAGACAACTCTTGAGAGAGGGATTCTCTCTTTAGCATAACCATTAGATTAGGATAGCGGTTGAGAGTGGTATAACTGCACATGCCTAATAATTTGTCCGAGTTCAAACAGATTACTATAGAAATATATATTGTAGTGCTGTTATGGTATAGGTCTTGCTTGCTGCTTCAAGACATTGATGAAGATAGTATGTCCCCAAAAGATGTTTGTTTTCTCTTTTCTTAAGCATATGGAGCAGGACTTGCTTGCTGCTTTAAGGCATGAATGGAGCAGTGGTTTTGAGTATGAGTAACGTTGTTGAACAAAGACAGGATGTTAACTTATATTTCATACTGTATTAAGCAAGAGTTCCTGTCTGTAGTACATTCTCTTACGCTTATATTTCCAAAACAACAAAGATTTATCACTATCTTTAGTGACATCTACTGGAGTTTACATTCTTTACAACAATGTTAGAAATGTTTCTGTTAGAAACTTAATGTCATATTATCTGTTTGATATGGCCTACTGCAATAGGTCAAGGTTCACAGTATCAGTATACCCTTCTTAGCAGTATGATATTGACGGTTTTGGTAGTTTCGGTCAGAATTTTGAAGTTATTGGAGCCAATAAATAATAAGAAATTGTCTTAAAAACTAGAAAAAGTTTGATACATTCATGCATAATCTTATATAGTATTTGTTTTTTTTTTTCTAGTTATTAATTAATTAGTATTCAAATTACTGAATTATTCACCCTGCAATAGATATTGTTGTTTATTTCACTTGCTTAGACGAAGCACACTTTAAATATATAGTTTTGATTAAAATAATATAAAGATGTATGAACATTGTGAGTTTATAATATACAAGTTTTAGTAATGTAACACTTAGGTTGTGTTGATAAGGAATTTTATCGACATACTGTAGCATATTGATTTTCAGGTCGATCAAATTAGTGTGTCGACATTGTTGTTTGTCACATTATTCCTGTTTTGACTTGAAAAATAGCCAGAACTTCGGTATCGGACAATATCGGTTGGCATGTGGATCAGTTTGGGCATGCCAAAAACGATAATGTGCAGCCGATATAGGTATAGGCCGATACTTGGAACCTTCTTCCAGGCTGTTTCCGGACAGTTTGGAACAGTGTCATGATTCAGGTTCTGTTTCAACAAAACCCTGGAATCTGTCATAGGTTTGGTTATCCTGAAATGTGGGTGTAGTTTTAACTTCATTTTCTGACGTGCTTGAATAGTTGACTAGAGTTCTTAGTCCTAATGAAGAAATGTGATGGGGGCTACCATACCTAAAACTGCTTCAAGCATACATCATAAGTTTGCTATTGCCTTGATTAAAAAAACAATGGTTGCATGCATAGTGGTGGACATAATGTCATGTAATATTCAGATCTTCTGTGAAGATAATTTCAGAATGTAAACTTGGCAGCCTGGTTTTATTGATGTACTTCCAACCTCACTTGTTTTAATCCCAATCATTTTTTGACTCTAATGAGATATTGGATTCTAGAGTAAAGATCTACTCCTGTCTGAGGTGATCAGTATCACTCCACTGGAATCAGAAAATCTTCCTCAGGCCTTGTGCCAATATGGAGCTGATCGAGGAACTAGTGTGATAAGAATGGGATCTGAATCAAGTATGAATGACAGTTCAGTTTTGATTACAAGATACTTAATTGCAATTCCATAATGTCACTTCTACAAGTTCAGATAGAAATTGATTATGCATCTTAACAAAGAAGGGCATGGGAATTGCCTTGTGGTGAGAGAAGGTTCCAGGTGCGAGGCATGGACTTCATGATTATTCTCCTTGCCATTGAAGTCTTATACAATTATGTAAAAGGAGAATTCCACTGTTTGATTTAGATCTGAGGACTTCTCTGAATGCACTTATTGATCTTGAACATTAACAGATCCTGAATTCAGTTCGGAAATGTTGACTTCGAAATTCACTGTCCATATCTTTGTAAGATTGAAGTGGGGTCACTGGCAACGGAGGAGCAAGTGTGGACACACTTTCAATATGTTCAACTATGTTGCACGGACATGGCAAAATGATGGCCATATCTGTATCTTGTCTGTAACCGTGTCCATATCATTGCAACATAGGTAACTGCTATTGTATCTATTTTAAAATGTCCATATCCCTGTATCTGTATTGTGTCCGTGTCGGTGTCCGTATTCTTGCAACATAGATATTCTGAAGTATGTAGTTAGTAGAGTTAGCTAAAATCTTGAAGATGATATGTTTTGCGATACAGTTGAGTTTCCCTTTTTCACTTTCATATGTTTCATAAAAAAACTAGATGCTTAAATTTCTTTCGTTCAGGAACATTGGTCTGCCTGGAATGCATTGACCATTGTTATATAAATGTAGTCATTGGTTCTATTTCAAAGCATGTTGTTGTGCTTACTTTTTTGCTCTTAAATTTCCATGAATATTCTGTCGATCTAAAATTTTCAAAGATTCTTTATTTTGTCTCCTTTATCTTCGATGCATATTATTGCGATATATAATTTTCAAAGATTTTTATTTCTTTTTATTACTACCATTCCGTATTTAGTCTAGAACCCTTCATCGTATAGGACAATTACCTTGAGGAAGCTATGAAAATGAGAAATCTCCTTGAAGAATTCCGGGCAGATCACGGACTGCGGCCACCTACGATTCTTGGGGTGCGGGAGCATGTCTTTACTGGAAGGTTATCATCGATTGTCTTTCTTTTTTTTCTTCTAGTTTTATAAACCCTGTCTTTACCTACAATTCTGATGCCTTTTGTTTTATGTGGATATGTTTTATACACCCTGTTTTCCCCCAGTGTCTCTTCATTGGCATGGTTTATGTCGAATCAGGAAACAAGCTTTGTTACCTTGGGGCAACGTGTTTTGGCATACCCTCTCAAGTGAGTCAGTTTTTCTCTTTTTTTTAATGAAGCTTCTGAATCTTATGCAATATCGAACCTCTTTGAACTTCATTCCCATATAATTTAATTTCTTTTCTGCTCATCCACATAGCTTTAATTGGTGATGGATAATGAGATTCTCTTATATTGTAACATGTATTGTTGCTAATGTTGATTACAAATAGTATATGTTACTCTAGCACTTCCAAATAGTATCTTTTGACAACCCTTAGCTTCAGTATCGGTACTTCATTTTAATTTTAATATACTTTCATGCAAACTTTTTTCTCATATGTATTAGTTTACAGAGACTCTTGAAAATTTTAGCTGTGCTGGATCTACTGCTTCCCTAAGTCATCTATTGCGTTCATTACCATGTAAATGGTGTATTATGGTGTATTTTTTTAACCCATGGGTTGGATCTTAAAATTAAAGAAGTGATCTCATGTTCTGAAAGGAGTGACCTTCTCTTTTGAACAAAATTGAGCAAGCGGCAAACATAGACACTAATGTACACTGATTGACATGGGGCATGTTAGCTAGCTTGCAAGTAGAGCCTGACAACACATGCTAACTAGCATTCTCTTCTCCTATCAATAAACAGTTTTTTTTTTTTTTTTGGTTTAGTCCACTGTATATTTAGAAGTTAGGACATATCAATGCAAATTATTGGGATTTATCTACTAGGTGCATCTTTGATACACTTTCTTGTTTGGCCCACATGATAGATGTTCTCTTCTTGAAATGTGGAAGGTGCTACGGGAATCACTATTATTATCTTGTATAATGCACATCTCTGGAGTTAAATTTGAAATACCTCTTGTTATTTGATATGATCTCTCTCTCTATATCTCTTATATATATATCATTTGCTCATGCAATTATTCATATGTCTATTGCGAGATTTAATATTTTCAAAGTGTCTCCAAGTCAGATTGTACTCTTAAGGTATATAACTGTGCGAGGTTTTGAACTTTTGAGTGGATTCTGTCATACTGGTTAAAGGACGACATAGATATTTAGATTATTATTCTGCAAAAACAGTTAAGCGACTCAACTTTTCTCTTTCTTTGAAGTGGCTTACATGCACTTACAACCTATGCTGTACTGGGCGCTAGACTAGGCGAGGCGAGGCGACGTGCCACCCGCCTCGCGTAGGCGCCCGTCCAGGATCCGCTGCTTTGAATTTTTTGTTGTTGTTGTTGTTGCAATTATGCATATAACAGATGTGTAGTATAACTTATAAGCAATAAGCATAAAAGTAATACAAGAAGCAACAAATATAAAATAACCAATATTCAACATCAAGGATAGTAAGCATAATTGGACGACCCTAGGCGGACATTTTTCCTCCGGACGATCCTAGGCGGGCGCCTAGGCGAGCAAAACGTCACCCAGGAAATTTTTTTCCGGGTCGAGGCGAGACCTCTCCAACCTGCATGCCTAGGCGCGCCTAGGCGTCGCTTGTGACAACATAGCTTACAACTTTGGTTAGGACATTGTGATCCTAGAGTCTTAAGAAGAGGTTAGAGGGGAGGTTCCTCTATTTGTTAGCTTCTAGCTTGAACTCAGACTCCATTTCTCTACTTTTAGCAAATATCCTTTTGAAAATTGGACGTTCAACGTTCTACTAGTTTTTTGCTAATTACTTGTAAAAGAAGTAATGTCATCTTGAACATTCTGTTATTATAATGGCTAAGATAGGCGTCCGTTCATCACACCTGTCCTTTTTTTGTTTTTGGTTTTTAATTTTTAATTTTATGAATTTATGAGTAGCGGCTGCTTTCAACTTTTCTAGCCATCCATTTTGGTTGGGACCTTTGGAATATATGTTACACAGTTGATCCATAACGTTTAGAGGTGAAAGACGCATTTAAGCACAAGGGTCCTTCAGGGCGCAGGTGCAAAGCACAAAAGTGAGGCATGCATCTGAGGAAAGTGAGGGGTTCTCGACTTTGGAATTGCTCTGTGTTGCTATGTTCCATGATGCACTTGTTTGCAACAAAACAAGGTAGCTTAAACGGTGCTTGAACCCTTCATGTGGAGGGTTGAAGTTGCTACTGGGTCCCTGAATAAGGTTGCATTTGTTCCAGCAAAAACAAGGGCATGCCTGACAGAAGCAAGGGACATCCTCTTTCCATGCTGAACTACATGTGTCTGAGCAAAGTGAGGCGTTCTCGACCTTGGAATTGCTCTGTGTTGCTATGTTCCAGGATGCACTTGTTTGCCACAAAACAAGGTAGCTTCAACGGTGCTTGAATCCTTCATGTGGAGGGTCGAAGTTGCTACTTGATCCCTGAATAAGGTTGCATTTGTTCCAGCAAAAATACAAGGGCGCGCCTGACAGAAGCAAGGCGCAACCTCTTTCCATGCTGAACTTCTTGCCTAGGCACAGGCGTGCACCTAATTTTCCTGTTAATTACTATGATTTTATTCCAACATATCACCTTCTAGCCGACCCAAGAGTTTGGTAAAAGGCTTTGCTGTTGTTGTATGACATCATCTTCTGGACTTGGGAAAAGTGGTTTGGTATCTTCTTTCTTGGCAAGAGTTACAAGGTTCAAGTGCTACAACCATATTTCTCCAGCACTTCTGCTACTAGCAACATTGACAACCAAGAATTTTTGCTTGGGATGGAATAACCGAAAGGTCTGAAAAGCAATCAATCCTCAATGGAGCAGAGCCTGTTATGTTTTGCTGAGTTGTCTGTCTCCTTGTCAGTCTAAACAGTGGCTATCATATTTCTACTACAATCGAGCAAACACTCGCTTACTCTCCTTTCCACAGTTGCTTCTTTTCCTTAACCAATAATCTCTGTTTTGCCCGCTTCAAACTGTTTATACAGTGGAAAGTGGGACTCTGATGCGGGCCCACCCATTATCACCTACACACGTCGCAGGAGACGTGGAGCCATTTAGGCCCACTTTTTAGGCCTTTCAGTTATTTTAGTCATGGAGGGGTATTGTGGTCTTTCACCACAATAACCCTCCTAGGGTTTGCTTTTCTTTTCTATTTATAGTCAGGGCTAGCCGTCATTACTTTTATGCTTGGATTGAGAAAACTCTCTCCAGTGTCATCAAGAAGGATTTTATTACTTTGTTCCGTTCAATCAAAGTTGGGAGTTTTGTTCTTTTCCTATATTAAAGATCATTCTGTTTCTATTTCTCTTGTTCTTTGTTTTATTTGCTTTCTTTACGAGCCATGGCAGACGGAACGAGAGCCTCAATCGACGAGAAGATCCGAGGTCTTCGGGAGGACTTCACCGCCGAGATCGATAGCTTGAAGAAATCCATGGAAGCCTCCGTTAAAGATTAAGCATCCACGAACCAGGAACTCCGAACGGAATTCCGCACGGAGATGCGGGACATGCGGAAGGAGACGACGGCCATAATGACGCTCTTACAAAACATCTCGAAGAAGATCAACGGCGAGGAAGCGGAGGCGGTAACAACCCAAACCCTAGGCGTTCAACTAGGGTTTGCTCCTGCGGAGGGGGAGGCGACCGAGGAGGAAGAAGGACCGGCCGGCGGCCGCTGCCCCGCAACCGCCGTCGCCGTCGCACCTCCGGGCTGGGCCCTGGCGGCCGGTGATCACCGCCGGACAGCAGCCGAGGGCCGCGGGAGCGCCACAGCAGGCTGTGCGAGCCCAGGCGGGGCCGCGGCTGCTGTGTGCGGCCGCTGGCCGGCCCCCGACCGCCACCCAGGGCCGGCCGGCGCCAGGGGAGCCGCCGGCGAGCGGCTGTGGCCGGACGCCGCCGACCATTTCGGTCCCGGCGGACCGGCGCCACACCCGGGAGAGGCCCTAGGGCTTGGGGCCCCCTATGGGGGTCGGACGATGACCTCGAACTACGGTGACAGGTTCACGGGTTCGGGAAGGGGCTTAGCTGGAGTTCCGGCTCGGACGGGAGGGACGGAGCCGCCAGGAGGGGCGAGGAACACCGGAGGCAGCAATTTCTTTGGAGAAACGGCGGATCCCGCCAACTTCCAGAGAGGGGATCTACCCCCACGACGACCACCACGGAGGAAGAGGAGGAGGAGGATCCGACGGAGGAAGAGGCCGCTATAGCAACAGACGCAGTTCCCAGATTTCCACCTTGAGGACAAGGTGGCTCTTTTAGGGGGCGATATTGATGCGGGCCCACCCATTATCACCTACACACGTCGCAGGAGACGTGGAGCCATTTAGGCCCACTTTTTAGGCCTTTCAGTTATTTTAGTCATGGAGGGGTATTGTGGTCTTTCACCACAATAATCCTCCTAGGGTTTGCTTTTCTTTTCTATTTATAGTCAGGGCTAGCCGTCATTACTTTTATGCTTGGATTGAGAAAACTCTCTCCAGTGTCATCAAGAAAGATTTTATTACTTTGTTCCGTTCAATCAAAGTTGGGAGTTTTGTTCTTTTCCTATATTAAAGATCATTCTGTTTCTATTCCTCTTGTTCTTTAACGGAGGCTTCCATGGATTTCTTCCATGGATTTCTATTCCCGTTAGTTGGACTTGCTTCTTCTTCTGTTGAATCGTGTACTTCTTCTGCATGGTTCTATAGAAGTAAGCCAAAGTTGGATTTTTGCATGGGACGACCGGCGCCATCCACTTCTTTAATTTGCTGCTCACGGTCGGCTCTCTTTCTAGCAGTTTCTAGTCTTTTCCATGATTAATATTCTGTCTTCTCTTGGACTACACAAGTTATCATCGTCCTGCGTTATATTTGTCATGTTAGTTTAGTATTGAGTGGACCTTGCATTCCCAAAGAACTTTTATTGGTGTCAATTGTTGGCTGCAGTGGTACATAATTTTCTTTTCCTTGTTTTTGCGTCATTAAGCATCTTGCTTTCTTATCTTTTTGTCTCTTATCGATGTGCATTTCTATATCTCATATTTCTAGTTATGTTGTCCAACTTCTTATTGATGGCATATTGTTCATTTCATGATTGCACATCTCGCGGGGGAAAAGTTCCAATAGGGATCTCTACTATTGTACCCATAACTAGTGAGCGTTCCTTAGTATTCTCGTTGGTTGATATGTTTCTGACAAGTAAATTCTTTATGATTTTTTTTAATACTTTGTAGAATGTTGCTCTTTATGTTCTCAACTATAAATTGATTCTTTGGAAGAAATTGTACTTTATACATTACAATCGATTTTTTTATATATAAGCCCCTCAAATCTTTTCCATTTCAACATAAGCTCCCGGACTCTCCTTATTTGGAAGGAGAACCTTTAAGTCATTAAGATTTTTGGTTATAAGCCCTTGTGGTTAAGGGCAATAAGAACCATCGATAAAGTCAACTGATGTCATATTGTTGACTTTTTTGTCCTTCTATCCTCAAACTCAAAGGCATCAAACCCTAACCCGTCCTCCATTCTCCAACCAACCACCAGCCCTCGTCCACAACCGGTGCCAATTTCCTCCCCCCTCCGTCGGTTGTCCACCTCCCTCGGGCATCCCCCTCCTCCACTCCTTCATCCTCAGACCCAAAAAAACCCATCCGCGAACACTACCACCCTTCCTCCCTCCCTCCCTCTCTCAGTCACCCTCCTTCCTCCCTTGGTTATTCCCCCTCTCTCCTCCCTGTGAAAAGGTCATTCACCTAATGTGGAATATTATGGTTGATTAACTACAGGTTTGGTTAATCTAACTGAAGCTAGTTGTGTGGGGGTGAGGGGGGGGGGGGACTTATGTTGAAATGGGAAAGTTTTTTGAATGATCTTTCCAAATAACAAGATTCAAGGGGCTTATGTTGAAATGAGCATGATTTGAGGGGCTTATATCGAAGAGTCCCTATTATAATCTTGTCAAGATAATATTTCATAATTTAAAAACCAATATCTCCTTTACATGCGTAATTATGTGAATGTTACTTGCTATGATCTCTCTTACAGGGTTCGCATGCACTATGGACATCCAGATGTTTTTGATAGGATTTTTCACATCACAAGAGGTGGCATAAGCAAAGCGTCTCGAGTTATCAATATCAGTGAGGATATATATGCAGGTAATTATGATGGAATTGCTATTATCTTTTCCAATTTGCTAGGACTATAACTTTGTGTTCAGCTTGCTCATACGATATTTGCAAGTGAATATGAATAGACTTATTTCTAAAATGGCGGTTTTGTGGATATATTCTGTGTTAAATTCAAGATGATAGAGATGTAGCATGTTAGTGTATCATGTGTTCTAAGGTAACTATGTTACATCGATACTTTAGTGGAGTGTGTCATACTTGAGTTGTATCAGTATCAGATATTCATTCACTCATGTCAACAATAATACGGTCCAAAAAGCCTCTTTATGTATGTTAAGTTAGAACATTGCTTACTGAATCTGTGGCATATTATGAGCCAAAAGGAGAATAAATAGCATAACAAAGAGGTTGAAATAATGCTTGGAAAATATTGTGTGAAGTATGAATGTGATTTCATAGTTTTATTCCTTTTTTCCTTTCCCTCTCGTGTAGAATCAGCGCCTAGCATATTTTTTTTTTCTAGTGTACATAGTTAAAATTTCTGTTTCTGGACCTATCATTTGGTATTTCTCCTATCTCATCTAGATACTAAGACTAATATGTTTCATATATATTTATTTATTGTGGTATATTTTGCTTATCATATTCATGTTCTCTAGAATTTCCTTCTTGTTGATTCCCTATCCATTACAACATAAAAGATTAGTTGTACCATTGGCAAACAGAGACATAACTAAGTATTGAACCAAACCTTATTCAAATAAATGTATCGAACCAATTAGTATTTCCCCCCCATCAAGTTTAGGAACTAAGCAATATTACAGATATCAAAGAGCATCATAAGGCATTTCCTGTGAGTGTTATATCTATTTAGTATTTACAATTACTAAGATTCATGTAAAAAAACTAATAATAAATATTTAAAGAGGATCATAGTGCATCTCTTATTTACCTTGGTAACAAAGACTACTTTGATGCTCTTTTTTCTTATTATTAGTCATCCATATGCTCTCTTTTTTCACCAATTTTTAGTACTAAATGTCTCTTTTCTCTCCTTTTGTTGTTACTTAAATGCATTTATGTTAACTCCTAAGATAAATAAAAGTGTCGCATATTCTATTTACTTTTACCAAGTGTTCCGAGATAAATGAATATAATTTATTAATACCAAAGAACATATGGAAAGTTCAAAAAGAAAGGTCTAGAGAGATCAACCTTAACCTAGGACTGTTAGAGACATACAAATTGTGTAGTCCCATCTGCTGGATGGCAAGACTGCCGCCGACGGATGAGGTATGTATACCCGGCCTCAGGCCTAATGTAGATTATCCATTCCATTCTATTCCATCTCTGATTCTATCAAGGAGAAGTTCACATGATCTGAGCCCTTATCTACCTTGGCACAACCGTCACCTGACGCTTATTAACTAGTTGAAATACAAAACAGAAATACTAAGTTAAAAGATTAAAGGTCTTTGTTCATTCAACAAAACAAAGAGAAATGATATGAAATAGGAATAAGTTGTAACATAATTCTTGTTATCAGCATGTGTAATGAACCTAACTCTTTTTCTTATTCAGTCTGACATTGTGTAATGAATCTAACTCTTTTTCACCAAAGAATCAAAGCATTTCTTTGACCCTGACAGTATAAGACACTATCATCATTCTTGAGGATTTCATCTTTTTCAGGATTTAATTCCACGCTGCGGCAGGGGAACATCACGCACCATGAGTATATTCAGGTTGAGTGTAAATGTCTATTTTAAGTATGGTGCAGTTGGTATATCCTGAAATTTTGTTATATTGCAGGTTGGAAAAGGTAGAGATGTTGGTTTGAACCAAATTGCTTTGTTTGAGGGAAAGGTTGCTGGTGGAAATGGAGAGCAAGTCCTAAGTAGAGATGTCTATCGGATCGGACAGTTATTTGATTTCTTTAGGATGTTATCATTCTTCTTCACCACTGTTGGTTTTTACTTTTGCACAATGGTCTGCCTTTCTTTCTTTCTTTCTTTCTTTCTTTCTTTCCGTGCTTTTATGGTTTCATATTTTTTTCATGGTTTTACAATTTGTTACTTCTGAAGTTTCTTCTTGATGCAGATGACTGTTCTTACCGTGTACATTTTCTTGTATGGAAGAGTATATTTGGTAATCTCGCCACTCAGAATTTTGTTCACTGCAAGTATATTTTATCTCAATGATATACATGATTGTTGCTCATACTAATTCATAATTGTTTTGCAAGAATACATATGCAGCTCTTTGGAACTCTAACCTAAGATGTTCTTTTATCAGGCGTTATCTGGTCTCGATGAAGCAATTTCACGTCAGGCTAAGATTTTGGGGAACACTGCACTGGATGCTGCTTTGAATGCTCAGTTCTTGGTTCAGATTGGTATTTTTACTGCTGTACCAATGATAATGGGTTTCATATTAGAGCAGGGATTGATGAAGGTCAGCCTTCTCCCTTATATTAATTCCAAATTCTTGATTTCTTTAAAATTGTTTCTCAATGATAATATATAAAACTCTCCCTTTTGATGTGGACATTTTATTTACAATCCTACAAATATGTTGGTTTCATAAATCTCATCTTATGAAACCATGATGAAGGCTTGCTGTTGTAGAACACCATTTTGGCAAATATTATTTTATCTGGTTATGTATGGCAAAAGCAGAAAAGTTAGGATAACTAGATAAACATAAGTTAGCAGTGATTGATAGTGGTTACAAAGGCATGCCTAGGGAGCGTATACTGTTATTATAAATACAGAATAATCAAAATATTCACAATCACGGTACTATTACATGGCTACTACGTCTATACTGTTATGTTTAATACTTGAAAGGGGGGGGGGGGGGGGGGGGTCTTTTTCAATATTTGGAAGGGCCTTATTGTCTTGCAATAGAGCATGTACTTACCAAGATTCAAGTGAAAATAAACATGAGGCAGTCTTGATATAGTGGCGATGAAACTTTTTTTACGAGGGAATAAGTGACTTAATCTTCCTATAACCTTACATGGTTTTACATGATGGGCAACGGGTTGCCATCATGACTTGGAATTACCTCTCTTGTGCTGAGATACAGCCATGGACTGTGACAAAAAGCATCATGGACATATTTTCCTCTTTGGTTTATGAGTCTTTCTTTTGAAAGATGTAGGAAGGAGGATGACATACAAGAGCTCACAAATCCTGCGAGAGGACTTCCACGAGTGCACCATCCTGCCTTAATATCCCACATTCTTTAATGTACGTAGTACCAACTGACCGAATAAAGTATTAGAGTATGAAGCTAAGGCTGTCAATTATGATGGCACTTAGTACAACTCTTTGTCTATGTTGGGAACGCTGTGAGACCCAAACTAGAGTTGATCCATGAGGTATGATTGGGACTTGGCCCATATGACTTGAAAGGGAAATCCCTTGTTAAGTCCAGGACCAATCCCATATATTTATACCTCATCCTCCCACTTTCATCTTTAGTTGGATCAGTTTGGATATTGCTTTTCTCTACTTATGTACCATTCAAATCTATTGTTCAGGGTGAGAGAAGTTGGGTGTATTTTGGGGGCTAGGGTTTGAGACTTGAGAGCCACTACTTGTATTTCCGATATCAGTAGAATCATCTCCGATCTTCACCCGTCAAGTTTGTCTTGATTCTTTGTGTTTGCCATGTTTGTTTCTCTCTATTATTCATTGATTTATGTGTTTGCTATAACACCATATTCTTTAAAACCCAAAAAATATTTTTCTGTTTCTATTTTGTCAAGTACTGTCTGTTTTTAGTTTGAATTAGTTCTTGCTATAGTGAGATGCTTATTAGTTAACTATACTGTCTATTGAGTTAACATTTAAATAACTATTTATGTGCAGGCTGTTTTTAGTTTTATTACTATGCAGCTCCAGCTGTGTGCTGTTTTCTTTACTTTCTCCCTTGGAACCAGAACTCATTACTTTGGCAGGACAATCCTTCATGGAGGTGCAAAAGTAAGTTGGTTCTTCTTATAATGTAGTTTATGTTTATGTATTTCCTTGCTAGCTATAACATTGATGACAAACTTTTACAGTACAAGGCAACTGGCAGAGGCTTTGTTGTCCGCCACATTAAATTCGCTGAAAATTATAGGCTTTATTCCCGAAGTCACTTTGTCAAAGCGTAAGTTCGGTGGTCTGCTCTAAGAATGTATCTTAGATTGTCTTCAATTTAATTTAGATGTCACAAATTTACTTTTATTGCAGACTAGAGGTTGCACTTCTTCTCATTGTCTACATAGCATATGGTTACACTGAGCATGGCGCATCTTCTTTCGTCCTTCTAACTATTAGTAGTTGGTTTCTGGTCATATCATGGCTCTTTGCACCATATATTTTCAATCCTTCTGGTTTTGAGTGGCAGAAGTAAGTTTCTTACTTTAAAATTTGTGTATGTTACTCTCTTTTTCTCATATGATTGTCACCTATACACACACACGCACTACAATCTTAGTGCAGAATTCTTTTCCTTCTGAAGTCGTGCTTGGAATCACTCACTGTTTTTACTAGTGCTTTTTTTATGCTCATTTACCAGGATTGTTGATGATTTTGATGATTGGGTCAGTTGGCTTCTTTACAAAGGTGGAGTTGGAATAAAAGGGGAGAACAGTTGGGAATCTTGGTGGGACGAGGAACAGGTATATAAACATGGCATAGTATGGATAACTATGCCTTAGTTTCGTGCATGTTTATATCATATTTACATTGTGATTCTAGTTTATTTACAATTTTGAAACATTTATTTTCCAACTACCTTTTTTTTTGGTGTCCATTTCTTGAGGCCACCAGCTCGGGACCGTGGCCGCCCTGCGACCACCCAGCCATCCCATGCCCACCGGGGGAGGGGGGGGGGGGGGGGGGCTCGAACTTGGGACCTCCCCCAAGTGAGCCCCCCTCCCTAACCACTTGGGCTAGGGAGCTTGGACATTTTTCCAACTACCTGATGCTGCTCTTGCATGGGGTTATTTCTGCACAATAATTCATTCTTCTAAAGGAAAATATCAACTAATATAATTGCCATGACCTATATAGATATCATAGACTTAAATTGTTTCATTGACCATTATTCTTCCTTACTCTGTTCTTGATGTATATATATGATCCTATGAAGAATTATTTTTCCATGTTCTTTTATATCTATTTATTTATTACTTTATCAGTTATCATTATTGTTGTTGGTGGTATGTTTTGGGGTAAGTGTAGATACAGAAATTAGCTCACTGGGTTCAAAGATCCATAGATAAAAGCCTGTTATTAAGCTACTAATTTTGAATGATTTTCTTTGATATTTAAGTTGATTTACTCAGTCCTACCACAATTATTGTTCCGTTGAGCAGTTTCCTTTTCTAGGCTTGTTACTGAAGAATATCTTTATTTTTGTGAGCTTACCCTGTACAATCACTAGGTCTATCCACCTGCCAATTGTTCTCCTAGGTTTGTAAGGTGTTGCACATATTCCAAACTACGCTATGAAATTTGGCAATAATTTCATGGGGTGTCGGTAAAAGATTGAAAATTGTCTGTGTAAATGTGATCTGTGGGCCCTCGTCTCTGCTGACCACATTTTGATAGAAATAGTTGGATGATTTCCAGACAGCTCTCTTCAGTATGTCTTTTCCCTTCAATGCTAGTTATAATGTGTAAACTGGATGAGGAATTCATACACTGCATTCCTATAACTGTTAGTCATTTTAAATTATGTCCATTGCTTTATCATGTCTTATTTGCCATTATTATATATGTGCAGAGTCATATTCAAACATTGAGAGGGCGTATCTTGGAGACGATTCTGTCGCTTAGATTTCTCATTTTCCAATATGGGATTGTATACAAGCTCAATCTCACTGGAAATAATACCTCACTGGCAGTAAGTTTGTATATTATTACCCTTGTGCCATTTGAGTTATTTTGCTAGTAGTTTCTTTGTGATCATTGTTCAGTTATCTTGCATATTTTGAATTTGCAATGGAGGATCATGATTTCTTGTGAATAAATAATGCCTCTTGAGGTGCTGCTTATAATTGGTTCCATGATTCCTATACAAGCACCAATTTCTGTTTGAAAAACTTTTTTTACATTGTTAAGCTCTCCAGAAAATCATTTTCTTAAAGTTAATTATTATTTGTCATATGGTAGCTGCAGTGTATGGCAGTAATACTTTTACAGAAGGAACCTCCTACCTAAACTTGCACTGATGCTCTGTTGCATATTTCTAAATACCCTGTTATGTATGTGGGAAGGGTCACACTGCCATAAACTCAGTGTAGTCAAAAGGTGCGCCCAAGGCGTGCCTCGCACCTCACTAGGCGAGGCGCCTTTCTTCGTAGGCGCGCATCGCAGCAAGGCGCCAACAAGGAAAGGCGCGCCTAGGCGCACCCTCATTATTCGTGCTTTATTTTGGCTCCATGAGCTCACCTGACAGAAAATGATAGTAATGGGAGTATTGGTGGAGATGATGGTGATGATGATTTGATGGAGTTTGATGAATATGAATGATTGTTTTATTGGTTCTGCTTTTATTTTACAATTTGTGTTCCTTTCATTTCGTTACTTCTAGTTAGGGGAGAGCAACGGTTCGGTTCGGGTCAAACCGAACCGTATTTCCTAAAACCGAACCGAACCGAACCATGTTTTTATGAAACTGAAAACCGAACCGTATTCCAAAAAACCGAACTAAACCGAACCGAATTAAAACTGTTCGGTTTTAGATCGGTTCAGTTCAATGAACCCAAGTAGGCTGGCTTGCAAAACCAAAATTTACTAAAAAAAATAACAGAAAAAAATTAGTGCCAAATTCTCATACCAAGAAAAAAAATCGTTACTGTAAAAAAATTCACATTTCAAATTTATGGTGGCAGATTCTCATATTACAAGAAATAGTTGAGCAAAAGCAAGAGTAAAAAAAAAAAAAAAAAATCATGTTACAACTCTTCCAATCTGGCAAAGCTTTCTTCCAACCGTAGCTGGGCATTCCATACACGTTTTGGAGTAATATATAATATTTTTTCAAAAAAATAGTTGAAGATCAAATAATTAGGATAAGCATTAGAAATTTAGAACATGAGGGATCGTCCCTGCATATTTTCCCAATACTTCACACAGATGAATGATTATTAGTACATCAAAACCAAAAATGGAAACACACAATATTTTCATATTGAACAGATGGGCCAAAAAGATTCCATCTTTCAACAGAAATTTTGATCCATAGAACTAAAATAAAAAACCTATCAAAGATTCTATGAAAAAATAAAAAATCACAAAAACAAAGTCCTACTAGAACTAGAAGCCAAAGAAAATATCCTATCTTTTAACAAAAATTCGGATCCACGGACCTAAAAAAAAAAAAACCATCAAAGATTCTATGCAAAAAATAAGAACAAAAAAATCACAAAACAAAGTCTTACAAGAAGTAGAAGCAAAAGATCCATCTCTCAACATAAATCTGGATCACATACATAAATAAAAAATCAATATAATATTCTATGAGCGAAGAGGGACTGGACGACTGGGTCACTGGAGGAGAGTGGAAAAGAGAGGACTCGGTGGAGAAGAGAGTCTAGTCTGTGTCGTCTCCGGGAAAGAGATTGAGAGTGGAGAGGGAGAGGAATTTTGTGGCGGCTCCGGCTTTAGTTTAGGTTAGATGAGAGAGAAAGTTAGGGCAGCAGCAAGAAGTTTTATATGGAGGGGGGGGATAAATTTGTAATTTTGTATTATAAAATCGGTTTTCGGTTTGGGTCGGCCACAGAAATCCAAAACCGTAACCCGACCCGAAATCTGATTTTTCAAAACTCAGGAACCGAATTTCGAACCGGTTTATAAAAAACCGAACCGAATGCTAATTTCGGTTCGGATCGGTTTTTCGGTTTTCAACCGTGCTTTGCTCACCCCTACTTCTAGTTGGGGAACAAATTCTCATTAGTTCTGTTGTACTCTTGCTAGTTCATTTGGTTATGTTTTAACATGTTTTCGTTGGTTTTATTATGTTATTTGGTTGATTTCTTACATTACTAATTTATTTATTTATTTATGTATATTTTTATTATTTTTGCGCCTTGCTTCTCTCGGCTACACGTCTTAAGTGCACCTTGCGTCTCGGGCGATATGCATCCTTTGCACCTCGAGCGCGTCTTGCGCCTTTGACTACCTTGCATAAAATGCTTTTCTTTTTACTGACAAGTTGGGCCTTTGTTGTCAGTATCTTATGTTACACGATACATATATTATGCCACGACACATCATGGAAACGATACAATTAATTGAATGATAGAATAGGGATGAGTTATATCATAGGATAACCTTTCCATATTGTACGACAAGATATTTATAACTGATACAGTGTATCATTATTGGACTAAAATATGAATTTAAACGTGTTAAAGCTGACTTTGAAATGGTTTGGAAATTTATGTTTATTTAACCTGATGCTATGACACTATAAGTGGACCCAAATACTTGTATGACCATTTAATGTCCTTTACAACTTTGTAAACAACCTCATCTTCTGACTGAACTCTTTAGAAGAATGTTTGGTATCCGACATCGTTCATTGATTTTCAGTTATATTGTCTCCAATGACGATGCCCAACTTCTTCCGTAACTACATCTAGCATCTCTAGAGATTTCTTCGACTTAGGCAAGTGGATTTTTGTTAAAAGAGGGACATTTTATTTATTTATTTATTTAGTATTTCTCTTTTTTTTTTGGATTTATTGTACCTTCATGTTTTGTTTTGGGTCTTTCCTTGGAGGTCTTTTCCATCTGTTTTCTAGGGTTTTACAAATTATACGTTGATTGGAAATTATTATGCAACATAATGTTTTATTGATACGGTGATCTTATACTTGTAAATAATACTGTATGCAATACTAACATTATATTTTTTTTTTCCTGTAATTATCGACCTTATGATGAACTTGTCACTTAGTGCTGATGTTCCTTATCACTGACTCTGTTCAATTTATCCACAATATGTAAGGTTATATTAGGATACACGAGACAAACTGTGTTCAGTAATACCGTGAATATGCTATGAGACGATTTATTTTAGGATGCACGAGACAATAATCAAGTGAATACATACACATGCATATTGATTGGACAACCTAGATCAAGCTTAACAAAACCAATAGTTTAACATAGTAAGAGACATGAAAGGGAGACTTGCTTTAGTAATATTAACCAACAGATTGTTGTTCCTCTTGAACCCTATCAGTGGTTTCCTGTTGTTTCTTTTGTTCAAACAGGAGCTTATGTCAAGTGTCAGATTTTACTATACTACTGTACACATTGTTTTTCTTAATGGATTCAAGTATACACCCATTCTTAAACTACTCGGTTAAAAGTTGTTTTCTAAGTGAGCTGAATTTGGAGGAAGGCTTGGGCGTTACATTTTGCAATCATGTTTTAATATTCTCTTGGGTGGGGGGAAGCTAACTTATGTGATTTTAACAAGGGATTAAAAAACATATACCCCTCAAATTGGAAGCCACATATACAGGACTGGCAGTCTGGCACCAATTTCTCTCTAAAATTTACCCCTTGGTTGTATTGCTCTTTTTTTTTTTTTTTTCTCTCGTTATAGTTTTCTGTAGAACTGCAATCAAATCTAGTGAATCCCAGAATCATATATTCGATTGATGAGGAAATTTGAGTTTTTTTGTGTAACTGTTCAAACCAAATTTAAGGACATTCCATAATGCTCAATGAAACAAAATTCTTTTAGCATTAAAACTTTGCTGGACCTCAGGCATATATTTGTAAATTGATTAAAGGGTTGAAGAGGCTGATGTATCTTTGAATGACTAATAAACAATATTTCTTCATTTGTTTAAGTAACATCGTCTCAAAAACAGTACCTTATCATACAATATTAGCAGTTCTTTATGATCTTTATGCGTCTTGGGCTTCTTTGGCCCTTACAAGTCAATTGTATATTCACTTCTAATCTCGATGCTTGCACTTATTTTGAACTAGAACAGTGAGCTCCTGGGATATCTAGCAGTTATGTGGATTTTCTTTTGCATCTTATCCTATCAAAATAAGAATTATTTTATCAACATTTACAACCTATGTTGCTCCAATACGATATGACATGATATGGACATGGCGACGCAGATACGGCACCTATTGTGACATGTCCTGGTGTATTTTATTGGGGAAGTGACTTGTTTGACATGGGTCACGGCGCCTGTTTTTGCATGACCTAGTATATTTTGGATGGGTGTGCCTTCCTGGACATGGTTCACAGCACCGATTATTGGAGTGTTTGTGCTTCATAGTTTACAGCATTCCTTCATTGTCGGCTTTTAAGATCTGAGAGATTGATTGTTGCTCTTTGTCTTTCCAGATTTATGGTTTCTCTTGGGCTGTACTGTTCGGCATTGTGTTGATATTTCAGGTGAGAGTCCATATTATTCACACACAAAAAAACCTACAAAGTGAGGGAATTGTATTTTCCATGAAGATCATATGCTCCAACAATTTCTTATTTGTATGACATTGCAGGTTTTCACATATAGTTCAAAGACGGCGAATTTCCAGCTGATGATGCGGTTTGTACAGGGTGTCACAGCTATAGGACTAATTGCCGCCCTTGCTGTCATTGTTGCATTAACTAGGTTGTCAATTCCCGACTTGTTTGCTAGTGTTCTGGCATTCATACCTACTGGCTGGACCATTTTATGCGTAAGTTCATACATTCCAGATGCCTTTGCCTTTTTGCCTTGCCAAACTGCTAACAGCAAAGCCTTAGTCTTATGGATTTTTATAAACTCTTTTATTGCTGGTCCAATAGAATAATGCCTTGGGGGAAATAGTTATATGCCTGTTAAGGTGGTATGTAAGAGTTGCCATAGTTTTTTCATGAATTACTAGCTTTGATAGCATTATATAAGGTTTTCTCTATATTTTTCTGTGAGGAAATAGTAGCTTTAAGTTCTAGAATTGTATTGTTAAGCAGCAGCTAATAATAAAAGTAGCTATTAACCGCTGTCTAATTGATATTTTTAGGATTCACTGTATCCAGCCCTGATACTATACCCCAACAAAGTACATTGTCAGTATACTAATATTAAATTTGTTCCCTAATTTACTGTAGTGCTAAAGACCAGTCATCGATGAAGTTGAACCACTAATATAATCATTGATATATCATGTCATCAAGAGCGAGTCTGGTGAAACATCATTCTGTACCAATGTTTCTTTAAGTGCATTATAAGCTTGTAAGAAGTTTGATATTTCCTATCTAGAAAGAGAGGTTTTGCCTTGCTCTTGTGTCTTCGTTTGGCATTTTAATCTTCATCCGATCAGGCCTACAAACCTCTCATTTGAGTACCTCTTAGAGACGTTTTTTAGTGCATATGGCAGTTTGCTTGAATATTCGAGAACTTGGTGGGCTACGAGGTTTGAAACTTGTGTGTAGCTTAGTACAATACCTTTTATTAGATCTATAAGGTTCTTTGGTATCTGCTTGACATTTCATAGGAAAACGAGCTCTGCAGAACACTGATGAATCATTGCACCAACTCTGCCCTATTCAGCTGAAATTTGAATATCAGGAACTATTGTTGCTAACTTTGGTTTTGCATTCGCAGCTTGCCATCACATGGAGGAGACTGGTGAGAAGCTTAGGGTTGTGGGACTACGTCCGTGAGATTGCTCGGATGTACGATGCTGGCATGGGCATGCTTATTTTTGCTCCCATAGCATTCTTGTCGTGGTTCCCGTTTGTCTCTACATTCCAGTCCCGTCTCCTGTTCAACCAAGCGTTCAGCAGAGGGTTGGAAATCTCCCTCATCCTTGCCGGGAACAAAGCAAATGTAGAAGTCTAAATAGCTTGTAAATTAGGGATTGCATCTTGTATTAGAGTGGGAGGGGGAGGTAGTTTCCTAGCAAATTTTCAGATACTGACAATTGAGAATCTTAGTGAATAATTTTTTATATTCTCTACAGTTTTTGTGTTTAGTTTGATTCATGAGTGCTGACATATTGCAGTTGTACTGTATACATGATAATGTATATGATAGTATGTACAATCAATTGACGTGTTCGACTGAACAAAGTGCTTTTTCTTTATTAAATCTCATAGTTTCTCAAATAATGAAACCAAAGTTGTCACTTGCTCATGATTTGTACCAACCACAGTTGAAGAACACCAACGCAGAACTCTACTGATAACGTCAGTTTAATTCATTGGATTCATTTGTACCAACCACAGTTGAAGAACACCAACCCTTCATTTCTTTTCTTTAGTTCTTGTCTTCATTTTTCTAACTCTGTCAGCTTAAATATTTTCATGTTGGTAGTCTTGATACTTCTGGCAAAACATAGATCAAGTTGCATGTGAGTGCCAGTAGCGGTCTTTTTGTGTAAGTGATTTTGGGAATGAACAAGTGAATGCCCATGTGAGTTCCATACACTGATCATCTTTCTTTCTATGCAATAGAGAAATGTACTGATCTGAAAAGTACTGGAACTGATTATTATCTATTGGGGGATGTTGTGGCTAAAGTTATTGCTTCTTCCTTTTTCTTTTGCTTTTTTTAATTCTCTTAGTTCTACACACATAGTCCACGTTATCCAAGCATGATATTTCTAACATTCATTAATGGTCTAACTTAGAGCAAACCATACCCAGAGTTCACAACAACCAATTTGCAATTCTATTCCTTCCCGAGTCCGACAACATTTCCTACCGAGGTAATTCATCTTTAAGAGAGACATTCTGAGGGTCATTCACTATCAATTACCGAGCCAAGAGTGCAAATCTATGCAACATTCCGTCTTAATCCAGCTACCCGACTTTTAGATACCGATCTGACATTCCCGTCATGAGTAGTCAACTCTATCTCGTGGAACAACTGGCTTCTCGACACGCACAAATTGAATCTTCCCCACGATTCAGTTCCCATCTAAGGCCGACTTATAACTTCACAAGAGTCAAACATTCCTAAGGCACAAGTTGAAGCATATACTTACAACATATACTTTCTTAAGTCATACTCATCACCATCTCTCGTTCA